>RJWM01007575.1:0-77219 GCA_004363535.1 Dasyprocta punctata | reverse complement strand
GAAAGTCCCTGTGTTAAAATAGATAATAAAAGTTACTCCCTGAAGCACTTGAAGTATGCAGTCCTGTGACATTAGACACATTCACGCCACCATTTAGCTCCAGAGTGTCTCACCTCCCCAGCTGGGATTCTGCACCCATTCAACACGGGCTCCGCATCCTGTCCTCTTCCCTTAGCACGGGGTCTTCGGGCTTCCTGCAGACTGCAGTGTGCGTCAGAATTTCTTTGCTCTTGAAGGTGAAGTCTTATTTCACTGTCCGCATAGGCCCCGTTTCATGCCTGTTTTTCTGTTGGTGGACGCCTGGGTGGCTCCTCCCTTGCTGCTGGGCATACTGCTGCTGTGAACACAGGCCAACACAAGTCTGCTCAAGCCTCTGCTTTCGACTCTTTCGGGTTGGTGCCCAGAAATGGAATTGCTGGGTCACTGGGTGTCTTAGTTGCTTTCTTGTTGCTGGAGCCACATACCTAACACCCGAAGTTAAGGAGAGGTTCATTGGAGGGCTTCGCTCCCCATCGCGCCCAACTTCACACCTGTCAGTGGACTAAGTGCTGCTTATCCCATGAGGCGACCTGCTCATGCCCAAATCTGGGGGACAGCTGGGTACCAACTGTTACGTAGGGCATCCTAGGCTTAGTATTTCTGAGGAACCGCCGTACCGGTGTGCACAGTGGCTGCCCTGTGTCGCATCCACCCCTGGTGTGTGTGAGTTCTCATCTCCACATCTTATAAGCATTTGATACGCCTCTTCCTTGTTTTGCTGTTGGGTAATCGCCATCCTAAGGGGTAAGCGGAGGAGCTTCATTGTTGAAGTTCACGTTTCAGAGAGGGGTCCGTCCCTGACCTGACACCCAGGAACTCACCGAAGAATCAGGGGACGACGGGATGGAGAAGGATGCGGGAGGGCTGGGAAGGGTGTGAGTGAGCCAGCAGGAACAGAGCTGACGCCCCGTGTCCCAGCCTGGGGTTTGAACCCACTGCACATACCTGAGCGGGAGACGCCACACTCAATCCTAAATCACAGTGCTGGTGGAGACGGCTATTTGCCAAGAGCTACCTATGTGAAATTCTGTATGTTGGCTGGTGCTAAATTTTAAACAAGGGCTTCTTTTGTATTTAATATTAAAACAATAAGCCACAAGGTTCTCAAATAGGAAAAATAGAAACATACTAATGAGAAAAATGTATGCATTGTTTTAAGAAGAAAATCGTATGAGCTGACCGTGAATCTGTTTAGGCTCAATATGCATGAGTAGTTTGCCCCTGCTCTGTCCTTCTTTCCACTCTGTGAAACAAAAACTAGTGAAGGTGCGGTGCCGTCCGTGGACTGGCTCCCGTTCCACCCCACATTGCTGATATGGTGCACGTACTCCACAGGAGCCCCGCAGATTCCAGGGGCAGCTTCACGAATGGTAGTTTCAGCTGACAATGTGGACCAGCGCTTTTACACAGTGTCAACACATAGATACACAGGTGGAGACTCCTTAGCTGCTCTACAATATACTCTTAAATGTTTACTCCTATTCAGGTGCAGTTAATTGTTTCTACCTTTTTTTTGCCTGTGGATTTTTCTTGTACGTGTTTGGTATTTTTGCGTTTTTTTCTTTTTAACAAAGAGGTGAGTTTTTCTTTTGTTTTTTCATTTTTATTTTTATTAGGACATGATGTCCGTAGTACACAATGACCGCATTCATGGTGGGGAGCTGGCGCCTGGATGGAGCAGGAGGTAAGTTTTGCTAGAGGTAAGACCAACAGGTGGAAGGGCGTGCAGGTCTTTAGTCTTACTAAAGACATTTCCAAACCTCCTAATTGATTTAAATAATTTACATTCTTGTAAAGAAGTGGCATTAGAAAATGTTTTAAATGTAGGTTTTATTATTTTCAGATAGAGTGTGACCAACAGGGCAGGGGACCAGTGCTGGGAAAGACCCTTTGTCACACCCAGTGGGTGGGGGGGGTCGCACCCCACCAGGGGGCCAGGGGCCAGTATGGGGAGGGGGAGGGGAGGGAAGGGGTGGGGCTGAAGGATAGGCTGGAGGTGGGAAGGGCAGGGCCTTTGCCTGGCTTCCTGGGGAAGGCAGCGGTGCCGGCTGGGGGCTGGCTGGTTGGGGCCTGCGGATCTGGAGCTCCCCCACCCGGGAGGAACGGAGGCCGAGGAATATCTCCTCTGGGTGGAGGCAGACAGGGAGGTGGTTCGAGGCACTTGAGGGCTGGTCGATTTGCACAGGAAAGGTGGCTCCTGGGGTGCTGTGGGGCGGGGTGTGCCTGTCTCTAAGAATTAGCTGTGCTGGAGGAGCAGCCTTCCCTGGCCACCTAGGCCCCAAGATGTCACAGCGTCAAGAGCACAGGGGCAAGAAAACAGTGAAATACACAAGCTTCCAAGTGGCTTCCAAGCTGAAGCATCCAAACTGCTCTCTCACTGTTATCCTTTGTGCTTTCTAAGTGTTAGGGAGGTTAAAGTCTATTTATATGTTTATTAAGCATTTAGGTTTCTTACTCTATGGATCACCTGCAATATGGTTTGCACATTTTAATACTGAGTTGTTTATCTCTTCCCTATTGGCTTAGAAATGAATTGTTAATGTATTGTGATGGGAATGTGCTGAAGATTATGAGTTACTTCTATTGTTTTCTTATCTGCAGCTTCATTTCCCTTTGCTTATCCTATCTTTTCTTATGCATACATTTGCATTTTAAATTTTAATTTAACATGTAATGTAGATGCATTTCTAATCTTTCCCTTCAATGTTTGTGTTACATGTCTGATTCAAGAAATCACTTTCTGTCAAAATAATAGAAACACAATCTTTTTTCAGAAAATTTAGCATTTCTAGTAAAATTTAAACTTCTAATGAGCTCATAATCTGTGTAGTAACTGTATTTTACACATTTCTATGTGGAGAGTCAGTTGGTCTAGGGCCATTTGTAGGGTGGCCCTTCTTAAGGCACTGACAATGATATAGGGTAAGGCCTACCACATGGTCTTTTCTTGGGCAAATACTTCATAAGCACTTTACAGGGAAAACTTATTTTCTACTATTAGAGTACAGAATTTAATATATCAATTGGTCAGTGATGTATACTTTATTAATCACAAAGATCAGATTTTCTGTATCATTATCATCACTGTTTTGGTGTCTGTGGTCTGTCCTTTTTTTATTTAAGAGAAAAAAGACACAGTAAAGAAAAACAAAAAGCAAAAGAGACAAACAACAACAACAAATCAAATACAATAACATTATAGGTTTACAAAACAAGATGATAGGAATTTGACAATGGTTGTAATATTGTATATTGTTACTTTCAAAAGGTTTGCTTAGATTAACAGATATAGACATGTAAAATTGATCTAATCATATGAGTATTAACTGTTCTTTTCCAATAACTAATGCGTTTAGTAGTATAGTCATTTTAGAAGACAGCTAAAACGACTGTGGTCTCTCCTTGACTGACAGAGATTAATTAAGCGTCATCCCCCCGCTACCTTTTGTTGCTTTTCCTGCCCTTCCCTTGCTTTGCTTTCTGATGCTGCCACTGTGCCCTCTGCTACCTGCACAGTCACACACCGGTGTCTTCCGTGCGCACCGTGCAGAGTGTGTGCGGGGCTTCCCGGGCCGCTCAACCAACACCCCTCACGGTTCCATCCCTATGACACTGAATGGTTCCAACTGTCGGACATTCTGCAAAAGGCAAAATGGTGGACACGGTGAATGGATTATTGTGCAGCAAGAAACCACACTCATCAGTGAAATAAATCAGACTTGGTGTGTAAACAACATATTGTCTCACTAGTATAAGAAACTGAAAAAGTAAATAAGATCCAAAAGTTATCATAGATATAGTAAAAGGGAAAGAAACTGCTCAAAGGGAGATTATATTGTTTGATCAGTCTTGCATGCCTGTCTCTGGTAGCCTGAGCAATTAATTTGAGGATAACAATATGCAAATATTAAATTTCTATCATCTTGTTTTGAAATCTTATATCACCATTTTTTTTGTCGTTGTTGTCGTTTTGCTTTATTGTTTTTTGTTTGTTTGCTCCTTGATTTTTCTGTTTTTTTCTCTTTAAAATAAAAAAAAAGGATTATTAGATGTCAGGTGTTGGGGGCAGGGAGGGGCAGGGCAGTGAAACTTCTCTGTAGGACAGTGCTACGCACACGTCCCCTAGACGTCTGTCCAAACCCATAGAAGGTACAACGTCAGGAGTGAGCGCTCATGTGAACCATGATTGTGGATGCTAATGATGTATCAGTGCAGACTATAATAAGGGCACCCTCTGGAGAGAGGCTGACAGTGCCTGCCTGTGGGGACAAGAGATGGGTGGAACCCTCAAGACTTTTCATTCACTTTTGCTGTGAACCTAAAACTATTCTAAAAATTAAAGTTCGTTAAAATTGTGTATGACTATGTGAACTGTTTGCTTTATTTCTTTGCTTACTTCTTTTGATTGTTGCAGGAAAATTCCCAACCTAAGCCAAACCAGACCAAACCAAACCAAAAGGAAGACTCTTTGAACTGAGAAGATAAGAAGGCAACATTTAACTGTTACACCAATGGACTGTTGCGGGATAATTCCTCAAAGGCAATAGCGCTGAATTTAGGGAGAGTTTAGTCTAGATTGAATTTGGAAGTGGGAGGTACAAAGCAAGTGACAAAAGGTTACATAATCGGTTACATACATTTAGTCATATATTGACAGGCAGGCCAGCCTTGAAACAAAGCAATTGTTTATTATAATACAGAAACACTTTGGGAACAAGGGGGAGGGGCCCTCACAGAGTGAGCACAGTTATGGGCATTACCATAATAGAGGAACATTCCAGGGAGGGGCCCAGGGTGCCTGAAGGTATGGACAATGATTCTGACTCCGTGCTCAGCAGAGGTGTGCAGCTGGGCTGTAGACACCGTCAAGGTCAAGTGAATTGAGTAGTAAGAGCAGAACAGCTCTAAGTTCACTATCTTATGAATGTGTTCTTACATTATAATTGTCTCCAACATGATAACTCGGAAAGTTGGTATTTTTAATAAAAGGTTACTTTTATACCATCATATAAGTACCTGGGAACTCTGTTTCCTCCAAGAGTATCTACTAATTTCATTCTGAGAACTGTCATAAAATTAGCTTGTTTCCTTTCTCTCTCCAATTTCACTGTTCATCACCAATTTCATGCTTATTAATATTATCATTCGTAATTTTGTCTTAGTACTGTTATGTGTGTTTATACTTTAATTACCTTATTAGCTTTAAGCTATATTTTAAAACATCCAGCTATTTTAGATTAAGCATTCAATGAATTTACTCTAATTTCCAACCTTTCTTCTCATTTTTCTGCCACGTTTTTCATTGATGTTTTGTATGCTGTCAGGGACTGTAGCACATGCAATACAGGCTTATAATAGTTTCTGCTTTATGTCTATATTTAAACTTCGGCCTTTTAGAAATTTGCTTACCTTGGTTGGCTGAGAGTCATCCTATATCAGTTTTCTCAGGAAAGCTCACAGGAACAATGTTCCCTGGTTCTGGTATATTTATTACCTTTTGTTGTTTGTATAACTTGAAAGACAATTCTGGCGGCTGGAGGTGAATCTGATTCACCTGTGTGAGCTAGCTTGTGGTCCCCTAACCGACACAGGGCCTGAGAGTGACCCCCAAATCTCTGGCACCCTGGCTTCCATGTTGTGGCCAGGAGGACATGCGTGCTGACATCTGTCTCCCTGCGGCCTGGGAAGCCCATTTTGCTAGTGTTTGTTGCCATTAATTGCCTCTGGGTCCTCTTCGTTACTGTTGACTGGCTTTTGCCCCAAATCAGTGACTTTTGGCAGCTCCTCTACGTAATTCGTAGTCTGTGGGTTGAGTCTGCCCACTATTTTCACTGAAAGATGTAGTTTGCAAAATGGCTTTGGTCCCCTTATTGCTGTTTTACGACTTCCAGGAGGAGAAGGGGGACACGCTGACTCAGGCAGCCGAGCGTGCACGGATGCTGCAGACGTTTTCAACGCTCACTCTCTGGCCTCCTTTTTCTTACACGTTTGGATGCTTCTAATTCTACTGCATTATGGTCAAAGCATGTGGTCAGTACAACACTGATTCCATTGTCTTGATGAAGGATCCTGTGAAAATCACATGTGATTGATTTATACAAATTTCACGAATGCTTGAAAATAAATTTTTAATTTTTTGGGTATATGATCTTATATATGTTCATTAAATTATGTTAGTTTATATTTTCAAAATTCTTTTAATTATTTTTCTGCTTGCTTTATCATTTGTTAAGAAAGATATGCATTAAACTTTTCACTATGACTATAGATCTTACCATCTTTTCTTGGAACTTTAAAAAATAAATTTAAAAAAATTCAGTATAAGATTTGGGGCTGTATTTTAAAATCATATGAATCACGCAAGTTGTGGCAATCTTCCTGGTAAGTGGATTCTTTCTTCCTTGTGTGACTTTTCAATCTTTAACACTAACAGTGATTTTTTTTTTTTTTTGCATTTTACCTAATTCTGCTTAGTGTTTGCCTGATACTCATACACACACACACACACACATACACACACACATCACACATGCATCCTTCTACATTGTCAGGGAATTGAATTACTACCTTAATAAACAAACTATATTTGTTTATGTTTTAGTTGTATATTTAAACGTCTGCCACTTTTTCTTTGTTATTTTTTAGGTTGATCAGCTGAGTTTCAACTTTGATTAATTTTTGCAGAAAGAGCTGGACATGGTGATGTATGTCTGTGATTCCTGTACTCCTGGGGGCTGAGGCAGGAAGGCTGCAAGTCTGAGCCTGGCCTGGGCAATTTAGCAGCTTAGTGACAACTGAGCAAGACCCTATCTCGGAAAAAAAAAAAAAAAAGCTGACGATGTAGCTCGATGTGAAGGCCCTTGGCTCAATCCCCACTACTTCAAAAAACAAAAACTACACAAAATTTAAAAAACAACAAAAGCAAAACACACACAGACATATAACACTCCCCAGATTTTATTGATTAATTTTCTCAGAAAGAGGTACGTACATATCTATAAAGATATTTGTTCACTACTTTTTAAAATTAATTCTGAACTTAAAGCTCTGGATTTTGTTTTCTGGTGTTGGAGTGAACTCAGGGCCTCAGGTGTACCAGATAAACATTTTACCACTGAGCTACACCCCAGCTACACTGAGTTTCTTTCTTGTTTTTTCTTTGTGAGAAGCTAAGTTATAAATTTTTTGTAAATTTTTTATTAATATCAGCTTCTTAATTCTAAGTTTCTGTCACTGATTTTGTAAAGGTCATCTTATTATTACAAGAAGTACAGTATATTTGAGTGTTTTGTATAGGTTGAGCGTCTTTTAGTAAAAAATCTAAAATCTCAAATGCTCTAAAATCTGAAACTTGAGTTTTTGTGACACATTTAAAAGTAAAGACTTTTAAAATAAATATTAAAAGAAATGAAGAATCACAGGAAATGAAGTATGATATCACACGTGTAAAATTCCATGCCATGCAAAAAACTAATTTGTTGCATATTACCTTCAGGCTAGGAGTACAAGGTGTGCAAGAAACAGGAGCGAGCCTTTGTTTAGATGTCGTTCTCTTCCCCAAGACAGCTCATTAAGTACATGCAACTATTCCTACATCAAAAAATTCTGAAATCTGAAACACTTTCCAAACACTATGGATAGGGGATACTCAACTGGTACTTTCTTTGTATCATTCTTTTATTTATTTTTCTTTTCTATCAGTTCGGTTTTCTTTATTTGCTTCTTTTTTCTCTTCTGTAGCGTGCACATTTTATTTCTATTCTTTCACTGATTGTAGTTACAGTTTAGGACACACATAGTGTAACTAGCAGTCTAAGGTTATTCAAATCTGCACCCTTCCCCTGAGCCGTGTGAAGACTCCAGGCCATGGGCCTCTAATAACGCTTTCCTTTCCTTCTATGCTGTCTCTCCACTGAGTTAGTTCTATCATGCTTTTAACTCCCCCAGGTGTCCTATCACTGCTGTTTTGCAGAGTTGGTGTTTGTGTGAACTCACCAGTCCGTTCACCAACTCTCACCTCAACCACAGGCTGCTGTACTCCTCCCTGGGCTCTGCATCTTCCTTTCCAGCGAGCGTCTTTTGCGATCATCGGCGAGCATCCGAGGGTCGCAGGGGCCCCGTCCGAGCGACTTTGCTTGCCTTCTCCTCCCTGATGGCAGCAGCTGGGCACCCAGCCTGCCTCTTACCACCTTAGTGACTTGTCGGCCTTTGTTGTTGTAATCCATCCTTGCTCTTTGTGCGTGCCCGTTGCTTTGCTTTCCATTTGTTGTTAACATATTCTCTTTACCTGTGTTGCACAGACGTTTCACAATGAAGAAGTTCAGCAAACATTTGTTATTTATTAGGGTGCATGTTAGTTGCACGATGAATCACTCCCAGCTTGGTGGCTTATACCAGTGCACACTGAGCACTGCGCTGTCTGTGGGTCTGGGGTCTGCAGTGGCTTTGCTGGGTGCTCTCCTGCCCGGTTTCTCCCGGGCTTCCATTAAGATGTTGGCTGGGGCCACGGTGCGCTCCGGCCCCATGGGAGCAGTTCCTACCTCTGTGCTCACCGGTGTCAGGCCGAGGACCATCTTTTCTAAGGCTCAGGGTGCCAGCTTCTTGCCAGGGGGCCAGAAGAGCCAGAGAAGGTGGCAGCCGGACCGCAGTCATCATCCTCTACACCTGCCCCCAAGTGACGTCCTGGCCCCTTGCCGTATCCTATGTCTCATCCCCAAGATCAGTCTACCTCATGAGGACAGAGGTGCTGGGAGTCTCCGGGAGTCAACTTACCAGATGCTCTTCCCCAGGAAGGCTAAGTTTAAAGCTGAAATATGTTTTTCAGCAGTGTTTGAAAAATACTTTGACACTATGTTCTTTTCCTTTAAAAAGTAAACATTTTGCTATTTTTCTAGTATATCAAAATAGATGGATGACAAAACTTTTAATTATGTAGCTCCTTTGTCTTTGCCTTCCTTCTGTTTCTAACCAAATTCTATTTGATTTTTTGTCTGTTTTCATGGTTTTCAAATCTTATACAGGACTTTCAAGTAATTGGATTCTGCTCTATTTTTAAGTCCCTGTTTGGCCTCTGGTGCACCCGGGTTTGCTCCCACACTAGAGGTGTTTCCCTGCCCCTGGGGAGGCTGTGATTGTGAGCTCAGCTTCACCTGGAAAGTCTCATGTGGCGTAAACTGTGCATTTTCCCCTGAAATGATTCAGTATTTGCATCTGCCTCATAGCCCAGTGATATCAAAATGCCGAGCGGATATTTTCACTTATTTCTTGCTCTGTCTGAGTACTCCTGTGTGACCTGGACAGAGTGCACTGGAACTCAGTGTTTTAGCTCCGGGGCTGTCAGACTTCCCAAAGAGGCAGACAAGTAGATAGTTTGGGCTTTGCGAGCCATGAAGTCTCGTTGTCACCTTGCGAAAGCCGCCAGAGGTAGCATGTATGTGAGTGAACGTGTCGCTTTCCAGGAACACGTGCTCACAAACTGCACAGATGGGGCCTGTGGTTCCCTGTTGACTGATACTCAACTTAGCTACGAATCCAGCTTTTCAATTTCTTGCAAGAAGATTTTGTTTGAAGTAGAACTCAGGGGCAGACAAGATCGGTGGTTGTATTTTTGTGATAGTGCGTGAGTTTCCTCTGCCTGACCTCTTTTTTTTTTTAATATTATTTTATTATTTTTTGTTCAACCCCCAGGGCCTTCACACTGAGCTACATCCTCAGCCAGTTTTAAGTTTTAATGTTGAGACAGGATCTTGTTTACTGGCCCTGGCTGGCCTCAAACTGCCTCAGCCTCCCAGAGTGCTAGGATCACAGCCCATCGCTGGTGATTTCCCATATCACACACCAGCCTCACGTCTCACTTCCTGCCCCGCCGTGACTCAGGTCCTCCTGGCCCAGCCCTTTCTGCAGTGTGGCCTCAGGCTTTGCACAAGGATGTGAAGCAATTTCATCCAAAAAAGGCAGTGGTTCTTCATTTCTTCTAATATTTATTTTTCAAAGTATTTATTCTGTAAGAGTATAACAAAAAACATAGCAGTCTTGGATGTTCCAATGTACCTTAGGGCAGAGAATGTGCCCTGGGGGCTGAGGCGGCCCTAGAATCATTTAGAAAACCCATGGAGCCTCTGGTGAGGAGCGCCATCCTAGCAGGGTCACACTGGGGCCATCCATGTGCTTCCCCTCGGTGGCCTTAATTACCGTGGAGTGAGAAAAGCGGAAGTGTGAAATTGAATGTTCCACTTAGGTAATGCTACCAACATGATGCTGTTGTCTATTTTCATAAGACTCAATTTGAAAAAGGGTCCTGCAGTTTAATAAAAAAATCTGGAAACCTCCACTCTGGAGAGAACATGCGCTCTCTGCCCAGAGTCACGCTCCCCAAGACAGAGCTGCACGGATCCGTGGTCAGGGTCAGGAGTGCTGTGGGGTGTGGCGTCAAGGGGAGAAGCCGAAGGTAAAGCAGAGTCTGCGCCCCGAGTGGGTGAACTCCCTTGCACTTCTGACACTGACTTCCAGCACGAGCGTCAGATCCCACTGCTAGTGGCTTGGTCACCAGGAGGGCTGTCCCTGTCTAGGATGCCAGCCACTTTTCAAGGGCCTCCGGACCACCTGCACTGGAGCCAACTAGCTACAACTTTGGGCTTCCCACAGTCCCTTTGGGCTCAATTATTCATCACAAAACTCAGGCCAGAGAATTGTGCGTAGGATTGCAGCTTCCTAATAAAGGATTCAGAGAGATAGCAGTGAAATGAAGGGAGGTGAAGCAGAAGTCAGGGCAGGTCCTGGAGCGCACCTGTGTACCCTCCTGTGTCCCCAAGCCATTTCACCCTCTTGGTGCATCAGTAGGCTCACCAACCAAGAAGCTCCACTGAGCTTTGGGGTCCAAAGGTTTTATAGGGGTTTCACTGATTGAATGAAGCCTCACTTCCTGTTTGAATACAGTCTCTAGCCTCAGTCACTTTCCTGGAGGTTGGGCAGCCAGAAATCACAACTCTAATCTTCCTGGTGACCAGCTCCTACTCTGAAGCCATGTGGGGGTCACCAGTGACCACCCATTAGAATAACAAAGACTCCTCTCCCCTCCCCCATTCCAATGGTTTGAAATTCTGTGCCATAACTGGGGATAAAACCCAGCTGTGTCCTTTATCGTGCCACAGCTCTTTGGCAAGGCTCTCTTTGGGATCGGACTTGGGGTTTTCTCTCATCTGCTTCTTTATGACACAAGAGGTACCAGGACTTACTGCTGTTCGGAGGAGGCATCAACCCCCTCTGCTTTCGTTAAATGGCCAGCTAGAAAACAGAGGCGAGTTCTGAGGAAAGGAGCCAACACGTGGCTACTGACCTTCGTTTCTCTTTTCTTTAGTTCTAGCAAAAGTACCTTTTTGATGGCTACCACGGTTTGGCTGTGCTCACAGGGTGGGAAGCGCAAAGGGGAAGTAGAGGGCTCATCCGCCTGGCCTGCTCTTTGCCGGCAGGAACGCCCAGCCATGGGCTCTGGCAGAGGGCTGCGAGTGTGGTGCTGACCAGGCAGGACCGAGGGTCAGGGGCCCTGGCGCAGCTGGGGAGGAGGCCACACGGCGGGGGCACTGACCGGGTTCGTCTTTCCTCGTGTTCTTCCTCCGCCCTAGCAGCTCCAGGTCTGCACAGATCGGTTTATTTCTCTCCATTTGCACTGCATATAATTTTCCTGCCCCAGTTCTTGCCTTTGTCAGATTGTATTTCTTCTCCGTGCTTCTTTCTGAGATCTTTGAAACTTCCAAATAAAAGTGCATGTATTTATGTGGCGTGAATAATGCATGAGTCCGTTCCTTTCAGTGCATGAAACTGCTCCTTATAATGTCACTCATTAATCCATATGGCAAAAACAGTGGGAGAAGGTCGATATGGTTAAAGATAATTAGCAATTGATTAGCACCCGAGAAGCTGAAAAAAAGACACATTTCTCCCTGCAATGGCTCCAGTTGACAAAATCAAGAATTCTTCTTTGAGGCAAGTCATAGTATTCAGGAATGTGATGGAGAAAAGTATTTGCATTAATATGGGCATGAATCAAGGTAAACATTTATTTGAGGACAGAGACAGGAACTGTTCTCAAGCATGCACTGCAGTGTATTTTGTTAACGAATATCTGTCACCAGAAATCTAAAATCTTATAAACATTTAGTGCCAAAAACCTGAAAAGCTGATACTGAAACACCAAGTAAGCCTACGATTTCCTCCAGCGTACAGTGCTCAGTGTTGTCCAGAAGGCTGTGTCTCCGCCTGACTTTTCCCAGGTGGACTCATCCATAGCCGGCTCTGAGTGGGAATAGCTCCATGCAGCTGAGTGACAGTGGGGCTGCTGGTGGCCCAGGCACAGGGACCACACCCTCCAAGGCTGCAGGGGCTTGTGGCTGAGACGGTATTGCCTCTGTTTACGTTTCTAGGGCCTTACACATATTGGAACATTAAAGATGTCCAATGAAAATTGACAGATGCCAAGATGCACGTGTGTGATGCAGTCTTAGACTCATCCTCTTTTTCATGCTTTCTGTCCCTTTCACTATTGTCTACCTATTATCATTGGTCTAAATCACCAAACAAAATTACTTAAAAAAATGGCATCTGTACTGTCTTAGTTACTTTTCTCTCATTGCTGAGACAAAATACCTGACACCCCAAATTAAAGAGGCAAAGGTTTATTTAGCTCACAGTTTGTGGAGGTTTCAGTCCTTAATCAACTGGCTCCTAGGCAGGGTGGCATGGCATTGGGCAACAGTTTAAGGTGGCAGAAGACAGCAAGAGCAGCCAGGGCAGGGGGGCGGGGAGCAAGCCTCTTTTCCTCCCTCATATTGTAAGCAGTATACCCCACCCAGGGTGAGTGTAGCACTCACACCATCTCCTTGTCCTCCTCTTGCACAGGATGAGGATGTTTACAAAGTGAGGACTCTGGCCCTCTGCTGAGTCACTTCATTAAACTTCTACACTTCTCAAATTGACTCAATGTATCAAGCATTACATGTACTGACCAAGTGCGGACTTTCTGTCCTTGTTTTTGTTCCCTCAACAGCACAGTAAGGAAACTGCTTGTGTAGCATTTGCATGGTATGAGGTGTTGTAAATAATCCAGAAATTATTTAAAGTGTACAGGAAGATGTATGCAGGTTACGTGCAAATGCCACACCGTTTTATAGAAGGGGTTGGAACATTTTTGAAGTGTGGTTTTTACCAGAGTGAGCAGGGCGTATCTCAGAGCCCTGACCCTTGAGCACTGAGGGATGACAGAGTTTCTCCTATTCTCCTCCTTCCTTTTGCACTCAGAATTTTGACCCAGGATAGTCCTGCCTTTGAGTTCAGTGCAAAAGGAAGACGGTTTATGCAGCATAACGCTTTTCAGTCTAAATTCCTTTAGCCCTCAAGAGGAAGTCAGAAGTGCTTATCACAGATTGTAAGGCGAAGGCGTTTGTTATCACTCTTCATGTTTGATTCTAACAAAAATATTTTCTCAGGAATATGTTAGAGGTTTTACACTTCTACAGAGACACTCGTCATTCCAGCGTTGGGTGGGGTGGTGGGAAGACTTTATGTGCAGTAGACAGGTACTGAACTGGGGCAAGGGGAAAGCTACATCCTAGTCGCAGGATTGGCACAGCAAAAAGAGCTGCTTCCAGGAGTCAAACCTCAGTGGGCTCCTGGTAAACGAAACCAGGCACAGGGTAAGTGAACTATCAGGCAAACAGGAGAAGACTTAAGTTTAGGTATCTTCTCTTCCCAACCTTCATTCTCTGCTAAGACCTGACAGTAATTTTCCAAGGTGAAATCCTTTATGTGAGCAAATATTACCTACAGATTTTCTTTCCTTAGGTGGATTCTCGTGTTGTGCCTAATTACCAAGTGTCTATGGCAAGGTTTTAGGAACTTGGACTCCTTTCCCCGTCTTCCTTCCACAAAGTCCAGTGGCATTACTGTGATGTCACAACCACCCATGGGGGCTGGAGATACACCTCAGTGGCACAGCGTCTGTCTGGCAAGCATGAGGTCCTGAGTTCAGTTCCTGGTACAAAACCAAATCAAACCAAAACAGAACAAAAAAACCCACCCACAGGTCTAAGAGGTGGACCAATTTTGGCTTCTTAGTTTTTTGTATGGAGGAAGCCTTGGAGACTAGGGTAAATAAGTTTGGCTCTTGTTACATAAACAGGTTTTATTTTGCCACGACTCTAGTGAATAGCAAAAGCAACTCCACCAAAGCACGCTCCAATGCTCCCCACGGAACCTCCCACGGCCCTGTGATTCTCCTGTTTATGCCGCAGGTGGCTGAGGTTAGTGAGGGAGGGTGGCTTAGCTAGGAAAAGCCTGGCCACGGTCGTGAGCATGCACTCACTCATGAGGTAGTTAGGCGCGCGATTCCGTCACGGGGCAGGAGCTTCACACGAGCCGCGCTCCGCGGCCGTCCCTGCAGCCCTCCCCGGATCCCCTGGCCTTCCTGTCACAGGCTCTGCGCCCCTCGCTGAGGCTCTGCAGCTCGGGGCTCTGACTCTGCAATGACAGGCGGCACCGGCTGGGTTTTTTTTTTTTTTTTTTTTAATCCTTAGCCCTTCCAGTTTAGAGATTCAGCTAGAGAATTTTACTAAGAAATTGAGAAGCAGTCTGAGCCATATAACAGGGTCAGGGGCGTTGAAGGCGGTCTCTCCATGGGGAACAGCTCACTGGTCACTTACTTTTAGTGGGAAAAAGAGTCACAATTTGAGAACCATGCTGATATCTCAGCGGGGGCAGGGGGTAACACAGAGGGATGGGAGACGGGATGAGTGGCACGTGGAGCTGGGGACCAGTCTTGTTACAAAGTAGCTCCCACAGTGACTGGCCAGTCTGTTCCCAAGGGTGTAGGGGGCTGGGCTTAACGTGGTCTGCGTCCATCACCAAGAGACCTGCTGTGGTGGCCCAACACGAGCACTGCCAGTGGTGATGTTGGACAGAGTGACCTCATAGCTGTGGCTGTGTGGCTTCTAGGCTGGGAGGAGCACTGCGACACTCAAAGGGTGCAAGGCTAGCTGGTAAAACACGGCTCCTGGGTGCAACTAATGAGTGTTTCCAGAAAGTGTTGTTTCAGTTGGTGGACGGAGGAAGAGTTGCTTTTCCCAGTGTGAGTGCCATTGTCCTATCCACCAAGGGCACCAAGGAGAAATGGCCAAGGAGAGGTGAGCTTACCGGCTCTGCTGCAGCTGGGACATCTGTCTCCTCTGCCTGTGGACACCGGCTCTCCCAGTCCCCGGTCTTCGCCCAGTGATGGAGACTCACACCATTAGCTCCCTGGTGCTGTGGCCTTCGTGTGAGTCCGCATTCCAGCACTGGGACAAATACCTGAAGAAAACAGCCTGAAAGCGGAGGAAAGGCTTATTTTGTCTCATAGTTCCAGTTCGTGGTTAGCTGGCTTCAAGGCAAAAATATCATCTGAAAGGATGTGGTATAGGAAACCTGTCCACCTCATGGCATCCAGGAAGCAGAGAGAGAGAGAGAGACAGACAGACAGACAGACAGACAGAGAACAGTTTAAGCAGAAGGGCTGGGAACCATAAGTTGTACTTCAGGCTGTCTCCCCATGATTTAGTCCCTTCAGGAAGTACCACCTCCTGCTCCTACTACTTCTCAATGGTGTTATCAAGTTATGAGGTCATCAGTGAATTAACCCATGTGATGAACTCATGACCCAATTTTTTCCCGAAGTCCATTGGCCGTGAAGTCTTCAATACAATGAGCCTTTGGGGGCACACATCTAAGCCTTTATCGACTTGGGCTCAGTCACCCTATCGGCTTTATGGGGGCCCTAGCTACAGACATTGCGGGACCTCTCAGCCTCCCCTCATTGCACGAGCCCGGTCTTGGTCTATGTTTCTCTGTACCTTATGGTTCTATTTCTCTGAAAAGCCTGGACTAATGCAATACCTTAGCCTCAAGTTTTTAAACTTGGAATATTTGGGGTGAGGAGGTCCTGAGTATATTGTGAATAAGCCACAATTCATGGGTGGAGTGGACTAAAATGAGTGAGAGAAATGAGAGAGGCTGTGTTAGTGCTGAGCAGATGTGACGACAAAGAGGAGCAATCTACGGTTCCACAGGCAGGGCAGCGCTCGGGAGGTCCTCCTGCAGGCCCACTTCTCACCAGTGTTGTCCAGGCTGAAGCTAGAGGTGGAACGGGTCTCTCCCGGTGTCCAGCTTTGACCTGAGTGGTCTGGGGACAGGTGAATCTCAGCCACTGCACTGAAGCCATCATGGTATGTAGCACAGGGACAGCCCCAAGGAAAGCCAGGAGGGGTGGACATTGTCCACCCGCCTTTAGAACAGCTTCCTCTGCACTGCAAGATAAGCGAAGCTACACCTGCCTTCCTTCAGAAATTTATAAAACACTGCTAAAATGGCAAACTGATGACGCCAAATCCTGGAGAGCAGTCAAATCCTGTTAGGAACAATCGACTCACTATGTCTTCATGTACAAAATGAGAACTTTTTCCTGAGAGCTATTTGTATTCTGCTCACTTTTCCTTTGAATTCACTGCTTTGTCTTAGACTAAGTTAACAGTGAGCTTCTGTCTCTCTCATGAATTCTAAAATGTGCCCAGGAAACTTTTAGTAGACTGCACAATCAAAACCAACAGCAACACATTTTATTGGAAGACTCCAAAAAATGCTAGTTTTAAGTAGTATCTTCTTTCCTTTTAGTTTTTTTTTTTTAAATAGGTGAAATAGCTCTTTCCTGGGAGAGGTGATTTTAGAGCTGCATGCAAAGACATTAAGAGCAGTCTCAATGTCCTGGCTGGTGCTAAAACCCCACCTCTGCAGGGTTATGATCTAGCAGGAAAAGTGGCTAAAGCAAATTGATATTTGGGAGAATAAGGAGATCTACACTAGATGTAGGTGTGTGACTCACTCCGTTGGTCACCCCTGTGCCCAGGATGGTGCTTAACCCACAGAGTGTTTGATTCAGCTTTCGTAGTGAGTAAATTCAGGATCATATGGGTAACATTTCAGTATGTTTCCTTGCCCTGGCTGCTCCTTCACACCTTTCTGGGATTGACCAGATATTTCCTAGTCTGGCATTAGGGTGAGTTTTCCTGGAGTGTCAACTTGATTGGCTCTGGGATCCACCTAGGGGATTGGTGGAGCTCACTTATGGGTGTGTCTGGTGGGGAGATCATGGAGGCAAGGGTATGGGGAGCTATTTCCAGTTCCTCATCCCTTTGGGCCACCACTAACAGCATTTTTGCTCTACTTCACCCATCCACCATAATATTTCTGCCATGGTGCCAACTGACCATGGACTGCATTCCCAGAAACCATGAGCCAAATGGAACCTTTTCTTCTTTGAGTTGTGGTGATGAGTATTGTGTCCCAGGAACAGAAAAGCTGACTAATACATCTACCTTGACTCCTTTAATATTTAGAGATCCGATATTCCTTCTTTGGTGGGAGAGTCCACTACAGAGTTACCAGATTTTCTGAAGTTTTTCAGTCAAGGTTGTTGTGGTTGTCTATTACTGTTTCACAATGTACACCTAAGTTTAGCGGCTTAAAAGGATGATTTTATATGGGTTAGCTTGGTGATTCTTGAGCTATAAACTGGAAGACTGAGTTTCTCCTCCATTTGGCAGACAGGCTGGTCTAGTGGGTCTGTATGTCTGGAGTCTTGGCTGGGACAGCAGAGAGGTGGAGTCAGTGAGGACAGAGATCATGACCCCTGCGTCTGGTACTGTAGTCCAGCACTGTGGTGTGGAATGAGCAGAGAGGGAAGCTGTCAGTTTTTAAAGAGTGAACCTAATGCCAGTTCTGTTTTGGCTCTGTCTAGCAGCCATGGAGCTCATCCAGTTTTCATGGCACAGAACATCAATTCCACCTTTTGATGGGAGCAGAGCCAAAGAAGTTGAGTCTTTTTTTTTTTTTTTGCCATGCTGAGGATCAAACCTAGGGCTTCAAGCATGCTAAGCAAGTGCTGTCTCACTGAGCTACCTTCCCAGTCCTTCATCTTTATTTGAACACAAGAAAACCTCAAGTTAAAAATGTGTTGCAAGCAGCATAAGCACCTGCCTGGCAAGTGCAAGGTCCTTAGTGTGATTCCCGCTTAAAAAAAAATAGTGTTGCAATAGCTAAAATGTAGAAACAAACCAAGCCTCTACCAATGGCTGCTGGATTAAAAAAAAGTATGGTGTATAACACAGTGGGATACTATTCTGCCTTAAAAGGGAAGGAAATTTGAATACCTAATGGCTGAATCTCAAGGACAGTATGTCGAGTGATATAAGCCAGTCTCATAAAAGACAAAACCTGTAGGATTCCACTTGTCTGAGGCACTTGGGGTGGGCAAGTTCATAGACAAAATGGGGTTGTCAGGGGCTGGGGAAGGAGGAGAGGGAGAAGCAGAGTTTCAGGTTTGAAAGATGAAAACTGTTTTGGAGATGGATGGTGAGCCAGGTCTCAACAGTAGAATGATCTTATTGTCCCGGGCTCTGAACTGAAGCACAGTTAAGACGATAATTTTATCATAAGAGATAATAACACACTGCAGTGGGATTAAAAATATGGCCGCTTTCTGAACTTGAATGGTGTCTTGCATCCCCCTCATGTCCGGGGGGCTCAGTGCAGTGTGCTTTTAGAGCTGCATCTCCTCCTTCCAGTGAGCCTGGTGTCTCCATGAACCCCCTTTCCCGGGGAGGTGAGCAGGGTTCCCTGGGCTCAGGTGTTTTCCCCATACCGCAGGCTAAGATCATTAGCTGACTTGTAAATGCCATTTAAAAATTAAGTCCCCTGAAGACTTTCTTATCCTCAGCAAAATCTATTCCTACGTTATTAATTCTCTTTTGTTGTCTTATTAAAATCGATATAATGCAGTCAGACCGAGTTCTGGGAAGAACCTCAGCCCAACTGCAGCCTCTGAGCAGAACCAACTTCTGGTCCTCCGTGAAGTCGCCCACGGTTTCCCTGCCAATTGATTCACTTTCTCTGTGCATCCGTTTGTTCTGCGGCTCACCTCGTGGGCTGAGGCAGGCGACGGGAGTGCTCAGGCTGGCGCTCGGAAGGGCGCTCTGCACCTGAGTAACATAGTTCCTACCCTGTATTCGTCAGTAATACCTGTGTTGATAGTTTTATTAAAAACCGAGGTTGGCGCATGTTCGGAAACACGCACAAACCGTGCCGTGCACCTCCTTGCAATTTCATAAAGTACCGACGCCCGTGAACCTGTGGCTGGATCAGAACGGGCGCGTCCAGAGCCGAGGTCCCGTGGGTGTGCGCAGCCCTCGCGCCCGGGAGAGCCTGACTTGGCTTGTTCCGGTGCATCTTCCCTGCCTTCAAACTCTGTATAAATGGAAGCAATGCCATGGGGACGCTTGTGTGTGGACTTCTTTTATTCAAGTGCATGTTTGCGAGATTCAATCATGTACCCCTTGAGGTGGCAGTTCATTTTATTCTCATTGAAATATCAAGCAATTTCCCCCCATTCCGTTACTGGGCATTTGGCTTGTTCCCTGTGTTTTAGTTAGTATGAAAAGCACTGATGCCAACTTTCTCATACAAACCCTGGGATACAGATGCCTTGCCTGTCTGCTGGATTTACATGGGGAAGCTGGATTCTCATGTCACAGGGTACAAAAATGTGCTGCTTGGCTTCTGCATTACTAGTTTTCCAAAACCAGATGTACAAATTCAAATTCTCACCACCATAAAAGAATTTCCTTTTCTCACCCCAAAGATGGAATTGCCAACCTTTTTCATTCCAACCCTCTGGTATTGGATTGTAGGATTATATTATGGTGTTTGTTTATTATTTACACAACTATTTGTGCCTGTTCAAGTAATTTGCCCTTTTAAAAAATTTTATTATTTTTTTTTTGGTGGAACCGGGGATCAAACTCTTGACCTTTCTCTTGCCAGGCAGGCCCTTAGGCCACTGAGCTAACTCCCCAGCAATTTGCCCATTTTTAAACATCAAGCTGTCTATCTTTTGCTTGGTGATTCACAGACAGTAAGAATATCTTTCAGATACAATACATCATGGGATCATTTATTTGCAGATCTTTTCTCATACACAGTGGCTTACCTTTTCACTCTTAATGGTGTCTTTTGAGGAACAGAAATTTTTAATTTTAATGTGTAGTAGTGTAATATAGTTTTAATTTTTTCCTTTTGCATAGCGCATTTTTGGTGTCTTACTTAAAACATTTCCCTACCTCAAAGGTAGGAGAAGAGTCTTTTATGGTTTGTAAATGTTTATTCTCTTATCTTTCAATTCTACATCTTGTCTTAGTTACTTTTTACTGGTTGCTGAGACAAAATACCTGACGCCCAAAATTAGGGAAGGAAAGATTTATTTCTTACAGTTTCTTGGGCATTTCAGTCCATAATCAGTTGGCTCCAAGGCAGTGTGGTGTGGTGGGGCCGCCATTCATGGTGGCCACCAAACAGCAAGGCGCACGAACCTGGCAAGAGAAGGGTAAGAGAGGAAGACCCGTGTTCTTTCTGCCCTTACACAGTATGTCGGGTCCACCCCTGGGTGGGTACAGCACTCACATCACCAACCCCAGTGCCAGACAACAAACCAATCACGAATGCCAGACTCAGCCCTGTCCAAATTAGATGAGGCCTTGGGGGGGACACAGATCAAACCAATACAGATCTATAATATGATGGCGTAATGGTTAATTTTGTGTCAACTTGGAGGTGATTTTGGATGAGGTGAGCTTGTAAATCCGAGTAAGACAGAGTGAGGTGGGCCTCATCTACCCCCTGAAGCCCGAATGGGGCAAAAGACGGCCTCCCTGTGCAAGTGAGACCCAGAGCTGGCAGCCTTGGGTTCTCTCTGTGCCTCCGCCCACCCAGGCGTCCAGTGCCCCAGCCTGTGCTGTGCACAGCTGTCTGCCCACTTGGCAAGGGCAAGCTGATCCCTTCTCGCCTCTCTGCCCAGCTGTGTGCACATCCTCGCGGTTCTATCGCTCTGGAGAACCTCTGTGACGGAGAGTGAGCCCGAGGTCACAGAGATGCCTTCAGCAGCTCGAGATACCTGGGAATGCTGTTGACAGCTCTGCTCTAGAACACACAGCTCAACAGCTCTGTGGGTGGATCCCTCAGCCACTGTCTGCTGCTAGCTGTCTGTTGCTCCTTTCAGGCACTTTGGGAAGGGACCTCAGAGTGGGAGGGACTGGACCATCACCAGAAACAAAACGAAGTGGGTGCTGAGGTGGAGACCCGAGTCAGAACACAGCCAGAAGCACCACAAGGAAGGGGCTCAGTAAGCACAGCATCAGAGCAGAGCAGTGGGCGCGGCTGCCTGGGGGTGGGTGGCAAGGCCAGGGACGCTGGGGGATCATTGGAGCCACTGGGGTGGAGCCCCTGGTGGTGTAGATAAGTGCTGCACAAGGGCCGTCCCTGGTGACCTGTGACGTGCTCTCATGATGCGTCTACCTGCCTGGGGCTCCCTGTTATTCTTTCTTCATGATGCCCTACGGTAGAGAACAGAAGTGAAGAGAAGGCTGCTCCTGAGACGCGATTTTATTCAAACAGCCGTGAGTTGGAAAGAGCTGCGGAGGAGGGGCACTGGAGCCCCTGCACTCCTCCATATTTAATTATTCCAAAACCTGCCCTTTAGAGCCTACAGGAGCCTCAGGGGAAACTGTTATGCCAGGTAATGCATTTTTATTACCCTTTATCTTGCACCTGTGCTATCATTGAGTCTGGAGTTTATTACTCAGGCTTTCTGGATCTACGGTCTGCAGAGCGCCAGGAAGAGGCTTCCCAGGGATGCACTGCTGCAGGCTCTGATCCACACCAGAGACCAGAGACGGGAGTCTGGAGGGCGTTTCTCCTTGGTGTAACTCAGCCAGGGAGTGTAGATGAGCAGAGATTTGCCACTGATGGGAATTTTCTGTGATGGCAGGTTACCAAATACACTCCTGAGACAGACATTATAATTCATATCCTGTGTGTGCTTGACTCCTTGAAAGGCGAAGCCCACAGGATTAGAACGTTAGTCAAGTATTCTTTCAAGAAATCCTTTCCCTCCTCTTTCTTTTTTGCCTAAGTAACTCTGTGTTGATTAAAATGATGATGAGGGTTGTGTAATTGCATTATTTAAGACTAGGGTTTATGTATGACGTGAATTCAGCCAGACTTAGGAAAGCTACATTTATTTTTGGGTTATATGCAAAAGATACTCCGTATTTATTAATTGAATGAACCACACACACACACACACACACACACACACACACACACAAATCACCAATATTAGCTCAAAATACAGCATGTGGCATTTAAACTCTGTATTTTCCTCCGGGGGTTTAAGTCCTGACCAGGGCATCCCTGTTGTGACTGTACTCAAGTGCACGTGCACTGTATCACTGTTGTAATCAATGCATGACTTTTAGTGCAGTTAAAGTACATGACCCTGACCTTGTGCTCACTCTAATGGAAATGCATCCAATTGTTACTGCAATTACTGAAGTGCAAACAAAACAAAACAAAAACAAGACAACCAACCAGCCAACCAAAACCTTTTTCAGATGTGACGATAACGAAATGTGTGTCAACACTGGGCGATCCCCGAGGCGTGGCGGTTCAGGGAAGGCATGAGGTCCCTGGGCTCCTCCTTTGCAGACAGGGCCTGCAGAGTCCTTTTGAGGTTGTGCTGCTTTTTTGCATTCCTTGATGAAGACGCTACCAAAAGGAAGCCAGAATCTGCCAAGCAAGCTGTCCTCTTACTGGATGCCGCTGCAGTCTGCTCGGGTCCAAATAAGAAAGAGCTGTGGAAAGGGAACACAACGGGCAGCAGCCTCCAGGTCAGCTGCTGGGGATGCGGTTCTGCTTTGTCTCCCAATGCTGGATCCTGTTTCAGCAAGATGAAAGCTCTGGAGCTGAAAATGGCCTCACTGAGGTGAGACGCGTGAGCTGGGGACAGTCGTCAAAGCAGCAGCAGACCAGGGACGAATGGGACTCAGGAGATGAGACACCCAGACCGTGAAGGGGCTGTGCAAAGATGGCAGTGGAGCTGCAGTCTAAGATTGGAGTCTGCAGGGGTTGCCATGAATCAAGGGGCTGACTCAAACCAAGGGCATCTAGAAAGTGTGCGCGGTGGATTGTGTCTATCAAGAGTCCCCACATGACTCAATATGTGGAACAGGAACGCACAATATGGTCAGCAAGGCCACATCTGCAGTGGTGTGGGCAGGCTGCGACCCTTGGAGCCCAAAGCAAAGTTCTGCTAGATACGCCTTATCCTTTGGGGACAGTCAGTCTTTTTGTTCTGTTCCAGTTCCAGTTGATTGGATAAAGGTCTCCTCCCGTGCTACAGGGCATTCCACTTTACTCAAAGTCCACCAATTTAGGGGTTGACCTCCTCCAAAAACACCCTCACAAAAACTCCCAGAATAATCTGCCCAACTACTTCGGCACGGTGGTCTAGCCAAATCGACATGCATGAAATCAGCTATCACTTGGATCCAGGTACTGTTGAAGGGTGGGGCCCTTTATCCATCCCAGGCTTCCTCTGGCTTTAGATGGAGCAGGAGCCTGAGCTAAGAGCACAGGCCCACCTGTTAGGGGCTTCTCAGGTTGATGGGGACAGAGTTGATGTTTACATCTAAGCACACTGGGCTCACAGGACACAGAGGAAGAGCAGACCTGGCACTTAGCATTTTTCTTTTGTTTTAGCATGATTACCAATGCCACAGCCCACAGATGGTTTCATTCCCACATATGCAGAAGCTTGCTCCTAGAAGCATGCTTAAGCTCACAGGGCAGAAGCAAATAGTCCTACCAAGATGTATTCTACAGTCATTTGATTTTCTGACTATAAAAGAAATCTTATACCTTAAAGAAAATGTAGAAGATAGAGAAAAGAGTAAAAGAAAATCAACATTAAGCATTTAACTAGCATTGAGTATCTCTCATATACCAGGTACTGTGCTCAAGATCACTGTGAAGACAGGCACACAGAGCCACACATGTGAATGTTCACATCTCTGTTTTCAGATGCGTGTTTCATATACATACATTTTGTTAAGAGTGTCTTTGTGTACACACATACCTTTTAAATGCAAAATTGGGAAATCATTTATATGACTCTGGATACTGCTTTCTTGCTTAAAAACTACTCCAAAGTAGCTTCCATGTCATTAATACACCATCATCTCACTCATTTACTTCTTATCTTGAAAATATTGTTATGATTATTCTGACACACACACTTCTGGTTATTCTGTCAGGACAAATTCTTAGAAACACAACAGTCTAGGCCCTGGGCTAGGCACAGTGTCCCCAGTTCTGTGGCCAGTGGCCATGCTGCTTCTCCACAAGTGTCTACCAAGGTTCAAGCCCTTCCAGCAGTTTATGGCATTATTAATTTCCCACTCACTTATCATCATGGCGTGTCCATTTTATAATACCTTTAGAATAGACAGAGAAAGGGGCAGTGTGGTCAGACAGCACGAGGGAAGACAGCTAGCTCTCCTCTGCAGCATACAAGATGACTCTGAACTCAGAGGGCTGCAGGTGGTAACTGGCTTCAGTGCTGTTATTTATCATCATCTAAAAATGGGGATGACGATACACTCACATCCGAGAACTCAGAGAATCCATCAGTCGACTCATGTTAATGACTTAGAATTATATCTTAGCCCTGAGAATCACTCAGTAGATATCAACTGCTCTGGTAGCCATCAGGCACGCTCTCCTAGGAACAGGATGGGTTGTGTTGTGTTAGACACCAGGCTCTTCTGAAGGGCATGCGTCGGTGCAGTACTTCTAGAAAGTTACTGGTTTTGTGGTTTCTGCATGGGTTTTCTTATACCACTTCCTTAATCCCTCTCATGAATATTTCCTGAACTTCCTATGGCCTGGCATCATCCTAAGCATTGGGAGTAGAGGAGTGAACACCGCAGATAAAAATCCTTGCTCCCAGAGCACCTAGTGTACATTTCTTGAATGTAGTCCATGCATATTTTTGGATCTGCCTCTTTATGCCCGTGCTTTGTAGAATATTATTTTCTCTTATGTTAGTCACCTTTCCATTCTTGAATCCCCAGCCAGAATTCCACTTCGGTCACCAAAGCATCCTTGACTCCCTGGAATTCAAATAGATCTCTTTATTGGACACATGCTTTATAACAAGTACTAGCATTTCTCTTCTGGAGTGTCTGAAACCCTCATTCTTCACTTCCCTGCTGATTCTTAGAATGTCTCCCTTGACTCTGGTTATTTATGTTCATGACCCTGCTCCCCTGTGGAATACAGTTCGTTGCAATTAAGATCTAGGGTTTATCTATCTTTGTCTCCCTTGCACTACCAAGCCCAAGGCCACGTGCCTAACTGATATTTAATACCTGGTTTTTGAATAAAATAATAAGGGAAGAAGCTGGTCACGATGAATGCTGTCTTAGGTGGGCACACGTCAGACACTAACCAGTTGACAAAAGAAACAAAGCTCTATCTTTAGCCCAAATGGGCATGAGTCCTTTTCAGGGGGGATTGTGGACAGTGCTGAGCTGGAGCAACTGCAGGTTATTTCCTAGGATTCTTCCTACCTGCTGGCATTTCAGGGAGCAGGGACAAAACATAAGATATCAATGCCCAAAGCAAATTTCCGAAAGGCTGCCCATTCTGCCCAATTTCCTCAGGACCTTGGATGCTGTGTCATTTTCTACTGATGCTATAACAAATCACCCTGAGCTTACTCACTGAAAACAGCATTGGTTTATTGTCTTGCAGTTGTGGATGTCAGAAGTCCAAGGTGAGTTTTTACAGGCTTCAAATACAGCCGTTGGCAAGGGTATGTTCCTCCTGGATGCTCCAGGCCTCCATCACCTTCCAGCACCTCACGCATTCCTCAGCTCTGGCCCCTTTGCCCCACATGTGTTTCTGCCCCCACATCGTCGTCTCTTTTCTGGCACTCTCTTCTCTGTCTCCCTCTGTTAAGGACCCTTGCAATGATGAGGGTCCATCTACCTAAGTGCTGTGTCCAGCAGAGCTCTTGAGAACCTCCAGGGAGGAGGACTGTGAAGAAATGAAGGTAAGAGTGAAAATGTGGAAAGCTGAGGTCAGGCAGAGCCCCTCTCCTGGTGGGAGAAAAAGCGCCTTCCAATGAACGCAGTGCATTTATTTATACACGCAGCAGGTTGATGTCAGGTGAAACCACTCTGCCTGACAACTTGCTTGCCTAGCTCACCTCAGGTGCCCCATGTTCCCGGGGCTGGATCAACTTGTTCATCTGGCTCACCTCAGGTGCTCTGTGTCCTTGGGGCTGGCCTTGCTCTAGCCCCACACATGTGATCAAGCTTCAGCTTCAGCTGCTCCCCACACCAAAGCCAGGGTCATCTCCTTCTCTCAGGGTCCCTCACTCTACCACATTGACCAAGTCCCTTTTGCCATGTGAGACCACATGGTCACAGGCTCTGGAATGGGCTCAGTTGTCACTTCTCTAGTCTCTAGGCCTCCAGGAAGCGTTGGGGTTGGTAGGTGGCAGATGCTTCCATGGTTGGTTCCATCAACCAGTTAGGGCCTGAAGTATTCAGAGTCACTGTCCTGGCATCAAGATCTGGGTTGGTCATTCTTTCTGACTTTCACTGGATGAAGGGCACCCTTGCCCTTGGGGACCTCATTCCCGAAGTACACATGGTTCTTATGTTCACTCTGTTTTCCATAGTTTTGTTCTTACAGCCTCAAAGAATAGGAAAATAGAATGGTGGGTCTGAAACAGATCAATGAGATGGCCTTGTGGGTAGAGACAGGGAAACACCAGCAAAGAGAAAAGAGTGATAGTGAATAATTTAAAATCATATTATTTTACTTTTTTGTCAATAGACTATCTTGTTCGGCTTGTTTGTTCCAAAATACAAAAATAGATTTTGCACATGTATAATCCTGTCTTTAACATATCATTCTGATCCTGTGTCATGTTTTTATGCCTAGATATATAAAATAGATCATTTGAAAAAGCAGAAAAAACTCATTTACAGAGAAGATATGGTTAAGTAATAGTGTTTTGAAAATCATAATGCAGTGAATCAAATTTTTGTGTCCTTCCTAGAATCTGTAGTTTGAAATCCTAACCCCACGGCAATGGTAATGGGAGTGGGCGGTTGGGAGATGATTAGGTGGAGAAGGCAGCGCCCTCGGGAATGGAATTAATGTTTTTGCAAAGGAGACAGCGAGCACCATTGCTGCCTTCTGCCAAGTGAAAACCCAGTGAGAATTTGTGAAGCAGGAGGTTGATCCTCACCAAAAACTGAGAGAAATGGCACCTTGACCTCAAACTTCTGGCTTCCAGAACTGTGAGAATCAGTGTTATTTAAGCCATTTAGTTTATGATAATCTGCGGAGCCCCCAGAGTGTGGCCAAACAGACCCACAGGGCAATGGCAAGATGGCACTCTTTTTTTTCTTCTCTTCATAGTTGTTATTTTGGAAAATTGTGTTTGTCATGTGTACATAGATACTCACTCAGCACCAGGTAGGGATAAAGATGCTCTCACTTTGAACAATTGAACACCTTCGAAGTCAGCTCCCAAGCTGGCCCACACTCCTCTTGAATGAGTGACTATCTTTTGTCTGCCTCATAGGACAAATTTATCATGGCCCTCTTACCAGTTACTCTAATAACAAAGACTCATCTCATGATATGGTCCATTGGTGATCTTATTGACAAGCATTTCCTGCATGCACACTAGAGATGGCACAAGAAATGATACACAGATGCAATGTGAAATAATTTGACAATAGAGAAAAACTGTCCCCTTCTCCAAGATGGGGAGAAAATTGCGGTGTTTAGAGGAATCAGCTGAGAGGAGGATAGACAGTGTCTTGACACATTACCCTGCTAACACAAACAGCAGTGCTGTTTAAGCTTTTTTGTAGAAAATGCAGAAAGGGGTTTATGGTAGTCCCTCTTTCCCTCTGTAGCCTGGGATAGTCCTGCAAGCCTAGGGAAAAAGATAAAGAAAAAGAGAATTGTAATAACTGTTGTTAGCATGCTATGTGTCCCACAGAAAATTTTGACTTTGTTACTCTTTAGAAGTGAAACTTACCCCATGCAGTGGGGTTTAATATCTGTGAATTAAAAATTAATTTGTAATATTAAATTCAATCCAGATTATTTAACCTTACTAGATAAAATACATAAATATAAAGTGATATCCTGATGGAAACATAGCAGCACAAACTGTACTTTTAGAAATCATTAGAGACTGTTTTTTAGCTCTCTGTCCTTTCTTTAACCTTGAGAAACATATTATATTAAAGAATGTGTTTGTTTCTTCAGCAGAGTATAGAACAAAGCTGTCTAAAATACTTTCACTGACCTTCTCTGTAAATGCAGAATAATCATACAAATGTTGGCTTTTAATTTGCTCCCATAGAGACTTTTAGCTTGGAATGGGAGACGGGGTTCTGCATCTGTGTGGTTTCCCATCCACAGGGACTCGTGATGGACAGGTGGCTTTGTAGTCGGCTGTGTCCAGGAAGAGCCCTGACTCCTAACTGTGGTTGAGGCTGGATTTGCAGGGCAGACCTGGCCTATGCAGCCTACACACGGGTGACCTTTGGTACAGGAAGTCATCCTGCAGGGGAGAGTGACACTGCCTCCTGCACTACCACAGTCGCACCTCCGTGGTTGTCACGTTCCTTACTGTGGCCAAGGGCCTGGCACCCATGCCTAGTTTCCTCTTAGCTGGGCAGCTCCTCTCAGCTGGCTGGAGTCCTCCCTGCGACCTTCAGTGTCACCTTGACAAGACCCATCTGCCCTCCACAGGAACCCACCTCCCCCAGGTAGCAGGGTAGTCCTGGGTGTGCATGCGCATGCCCCTGTACAGCCCCAGGTCAAGGGTGCCAAGAGCCCTAGAAAAGAAGGACACTTTTCCAGTTTCTAGCATTCTGATTTCTGTTGAGAGAAGTTTGATAAGGACAAGAAAAATGGATACCAACTAAAATTCCCAGAGCATCCTTCACTGGGTACTTTTTATGGTAACTTCTAGGGTTGGGAGCCATACATGCAGCTCTTATCCTACAAGGAGGAGTGGAGTATGGGTCAACAGGGTTGCACTTCCAGGGAGTAAAAGAGGAGACCTGGGAGGCTCAGGAAGGCTCACGGCACAGCGATCTACACATCTGTAACTGGACTTGCTGCTCTGCAGTGCACACTTATTCATTTGGATAGATTTGCCTGGATTACTGGGGCCTGAGGGCAGTTGTGGTGAACCTATGGCATGTGTGCTGCAGTGGGCCATTCGTTACCACTGAAAGCTCTAGAAGGTTCGCCAGCATGGTTCTAGGGGATGCTGTTCTGCTCTAACCTGACTTCCTTGGTCTCTTGTGTGTGGTTGTCCTTGGTGGCATGGGCAAAGGCAGCATCTACTGCAGTCAGCTGGGGCCCTGCGTGCAGAGGTAGGCCCCCACCAACACTGTGAGGTGAGCATGTGGGGACTCCAGCCTGCTGCTTCTTCCTGTGGGGTTCCACTGGCCTCCCAGGGCCTCCGCTGAGCTGCCCCCTGTGGACGGCTCCACTCTCCTCATCCTGCTCCCCCATCTGCCTCCTGGTTGTTCTAGGAAGGTTTCACTATCTCAGATCTGTTTCCGAGGAACTCAACCTGGAACACACCTAGAGTTAAATAAATTGTGGGTTTCCCCTAGAAGGTGGTTGTGCAGTCGTAAAAATAGTTTAGAAGTGTAACTATGGATTGACAGACAAATTTATAACTGAGAGAGGGGGAAATCAGAGTTGACCAAATAATTAATTTTGTAAGAAAAAGGTGGAAATGGATATACTGAAAATGTGTAATAAGAGTTATCTTCAAAACAAATAGTAATTAATTTTTTTCAATTTGCTTGCTTGAGTTCCCCAATTTTTCTACATTACAAATTATAACTAGAATTTGTTGGATGCTTTCCATGTGTTATGGTTAGGATCAAAATGTTTCCCCCAAAAGGCTGATGTCTTTAGAACTGGGGCTCCCGGGAAGCGATTTGACCATGGGATACTAACCCTCCTCACCTCATCTATCTCCTGCTGAGCTCACAGCTGCATGCTGTGAGCAGGTGTGGCTGGTTGGAGGAAGTAGGTCACTAGGTTTATGGATTAAAAACTGGTGGCCAACTTAACACCATCTGAATACATAAGCATGGTGCTGAGTGTAGATGGCCCACCTGAGGAAAGTTGCTAGCATAAATGGAGATGTGGAGAAGAAGAGCAAGGCTTTGTGGGTTTTCCTAAATGTTGCTGTTTTGAGCCATTGGTTCTCCTGGAGGAGCTTGTCATGCTGGCTTCCCTGATATGGATTTGGCCATTGTTGTTGGAGGAGCTTGGGGCCTCATCACTGAGAGCGGCTGTGGTTCACTTTGGGGAGCTCTGCTCCTCACACTGAGCATTGTTTCCTGGCTCCGGAGGGGAAGGTGTGCGCTGTTTAATCTCCAGGAGAAGCTTGTCACACTGGCTTCCTGACCTGTACTTGACTGTCCTCATCATCGGAGGAGCTCGGGACCTCGTGGCCACTGAGGATGGCTGTGCTACTCTTTAGGGCAGCCTGGCTCCTTATTTTGAGTGTGACTTCTCGGCTCCAGTGTAGAACCCTCAACTTCCTGGCACAGCTCCTTCACCCTGCTGGCATACATTTTCTAGCTTCCAGCACTGACCTTCGGCCTTCCCAGCGCAGATCCATAAAACAGACTGGCATGAATCCTTATAGTGGGTTCTTAAGTCTCCAGTTGGATTTGTGGGAGGCATTGTCACGGGCTCTGGGTCTTTAGCTGGACTCATGCAGGACATTGCTATGGGATCCAGGCCCTTGGCTGAATATTCTGGGTCTTTAGTGTTGTGGACAGATTTCCTGGTCTTTCTTGTGTTTAACCCTGGGTGACCATCATAAAACAGTATTACAAATTCTGTGTCCTGCATGCAGTTGTTCTCCCTGGAACCCCTGACTACAACGCTAAGGGTGTGACTTGCGAGGATTGCTTGTCTCAGGGCTCTTCTTCTCTCTCTGGTCTTCACTCTTGCTCTCTGCTTCCTGGCTGCTATGAGGTAAGCAGCTTTCGTCTGGGATCCTCCTTCTGCCTTGGGGCCGGCCAATCACGAAAAGAATTTCTGAAACCATGAGCTGAAATAGACCATTTCTCCTCAAGTTGACTTTCTCAGGGCTTTGATCAAAGCAATGAAAATATGACTTTTTACAAGGATCTGCACTTTGTACACATTGCTCAGTCCTTACAGTAGCCCAAGAAAATAGGAATGAGAATAAATTGTGTATTGTGGGTTAGGTAACGAAGGCATAGACAAATTCACTAACTGACCCCAGTTTGCACGACTACCAAGCCACAGAGCCAAGAGGCAAGCTAATCTGATCTCAGAACCCATCCACTAAACCACTGGGATCTACTATAAAAGAACATCTCATATGGACCCTATTCTTAGTTACTTTTCTCTCATCACTGAGACAAAATGCCCAACATCCAGGAGTGGAGGGAAGAAAGTTCACAGTTCACAGAGGTTTTGGTCCATAATCAGTTGGCTCCAGTGCAGGTTGGCACATGGCAGAGTGGCAACAGTTCATGGTGCCAGAAGACTACAAAAGCAACAAGAGCAAAAGGGGAAAGCAGGCCTCTTTTTCTCCCTTATAGTATACACAGGCTACCTGCCCTGGAGTGGGTGTAGCTCTCACACTCCCTATCCCAGCACTAGACAATGAGCTAATCACAAACTCTGGATTCAGCTGTCACCACAAAGCCCACGCCCTATGACTGCATGAGGCTTTGGGGGACATCCAGATAAACCATAACAGACCCATATTCACAGCGGCATTATTCACAAGATCTAAAAGGTGCAAACAGCCCAAAGGCTCATCAGTGGACTAATGGGCAAAGAAAACACGATGTGTACATACAATTGAATATCAGTTATTTTACAAAGAAGGAAAGTCTGGCCCACGTGATGATGCAGATTAGCCTGAAAGAACTCATGCTATGTGAAATGAGCTCATCACAGAAGGCTGTGTTCTGAGTGATTCCACTGAATGAAGCTCCTGAAGGTTGTCGGGCGGGGGAGGGGCGTGAGGAGTTTTTATGGGGGCGCGGTTTCAGTTCTGTGAAATGAAAGGTGCCCTGGGGGTGGGTGGAGATGGGTGCAGGACCGTGGGTGTGCCTGAAGCTCCGGAGCCATGCTGGCACGCTGGCAACGCTGCACATTCGGTGTCTTATCGCTGTTCGTATTTCACAGCCTCCCCCCCCAATCTGATAAAAATAGAGACTGTGAGACAGCATGGTGTCCAAGATGCCTTGCTTGGCTAACCTTGGTCAGCCCTGATCCTTTCCCTGTGCCCATCTGTGCTCTGTCTTGTAAACCCAATTTTAGCCTGAGCCCTGCTAAGTCAGTTTAGCAAGAATCCCCTCATCTCGTGAGTCTTTTTATGCTGGCTACCTCCAGTGAGAATCTCGTTAGGTCAGCTCAATCAGAATCTCCCTTACTCATTGCTTTTGATTGACTTCTGCTGCTGGAAGAGGTTGCCATGCTGGGTAAAGTATAAGCAGGAGAAGTGTTTTGGCTCACAGCTCTGGAAGCTAGAGAACGCATCTGGTGAGGGTCTCCTTTTCATGTCCCACATGACAGAGGCATCGTGATGGGGAGGGAAGGAGCCAAGCTCCCGTGACCACTGAGGCACTCCCATGGCCATGGTGTTATCCATTCCCAATGGTGGACATCCTTGTGGTCTCATCACCTCCTGAATGTCTCACTTCTTCCAACTGCTACAATAGCAATTAAATTTCAATACATGCTTTAGAGGAGACATTCAAACCATAGGCTCATGATATATTCTCTTAGTAATGCTCCAGCTGCAGAGCATTGTTCAAAGTTGAGCATGAGATCTCTTCCTCTGGACAGAGCGCAGGGATGCGGTCCCTGTGCCTCTGGCCATGGTCCTGAACGAAGCCTTGCATGGCTTTAATGAGCACCATTGAGCATATTATCCTTAACAAAGGGCACCCAGAAATCTTTGTGACCCTTCCACTTTCTGCAGGGAAAACCTTAGCACATCACACCTCCCCATGACTTCTATTCCCTCCAGGAGTAATTTTCTATGCTCCTTTTGTACGATGCCTATTTACGGAGGCAGCTGGGGAGCTGAGGGCAGGGTTCTGCTGACCTGGCTCTCCATGTAGCGTTGGGACCTTGAGCATTTCCACGCATTTTCAGCACGGCTCCCAGAAGCAGTGTTTTGAATCAGATCAATCAGCCCCATGGGGTCACTGAGCCAACCTACCTATGAGCTGTTTTTAGTGTTTCAGGGTCTGTCACCACTGCTCTTAGAATTTGATTTTAAGTGCGATGATGGTTGTGGCAGTAGAATTTGAACATGAAAGCGATGGCCTCATGAGGAACAATTTCAAATGCATCTGTGCATACTATGGTTTGGTTATGTTTTCACCCCTGAGTGCTTGGCTGTACATTTATTTTCTGCTCTATGGATTTGGCCGATCTTATTTATTTTTTTTTTTAAAGCAAGCAAGGCCTTTATTTTATTAGTGTGATGTATCTACAGCCAGATGGTGTCCTTCATCCCTGCGGAACTGATGCTGCTTGACCGCATGCCACGCTGGCAATAAAACGAGGGTTCTCTTGTGTGGCACGAAGCTGTTGAGTATCTCAGACAATTTTCTTTGGAAGTAGAACTGCTGCTGATAAATGTGATATTGAGCAACAGCAGAACAGATTTTTCCTTCTAGTAAATGCATAATCTAATTTCCCATTAGTCTTATGCTTCTGGTGTTATCTCATACTCCCTGAGTGTAAAACCATCCTCAGAACCTGCATTAACTTATGAAGTGAGGCATAGGAAGCCAAAGCAATAAAAAATAACAACTTAGAAATGGCAAGGGCTAACTGGGGCCCAGCCGGTTTCATTATCTTTGCATGTACTTAGTTTGCCAATTGTATTTCCTGGGATTTTTTCCGTGATGGTGTTCAGGATTCTGATAGGACACAGATCATACCAATTTGGCTTCCAAACCCTGGCAACCAAATTGATGTACACACTTTTGGAGGAAATGATGAGAATCATTACAAAGCACAGGGACAGTTGTGGGAAGGGAAGACATTCTGATGTCAGGGCTAAGGCAGTGGGATCTTTTTTTTGTGTGCGAAAAGTGTTACTATGAACACAAACTATTAGTGCTCACAGTGATTGATTAACATCATCTGGAAACTGAGACCATGTTCTCTGAACCCCAACAATGGAATTCACAAGGCTTATGTGAGTAATTTGAGACATGGTACTGAGTCCTAGGGTAGCAGCGATTTTATCTCATTCATGAGCCTTCCTCTTATATGTCCGGAAATGTGGAGAATTTGTTTTGCAGCCATGGAAGGAGTCGCCATGGATGCCTCTCACTCATGGTCCTCCGCGTGGCAGAGCCCGCAGCAGACACGCAGGGGGTGCTCCAGTGTTTGACAGCCCCTCCTTGGATGCCTGACAAGTGACGAGAGTTCCTGTGTTAGCTGTGACAGGGACTGCTGTCCTTTAAACCAAAGGAGGCCTCTAGAGAAGATACAGAGAGAATTTTGAATTTCTCCTTGTGTGTTGTTGTAACTGAAATATTTTATATATATGAACTGCAATTTTTTTATTTCCCACGTCCTCTCAGTTTGTAATTTTCATTTCCCTATGCCCTACCAGTTTGTGAGTATAAATGAAATTACATGATTTTTAATGTCTAAACCCCTTTGACTCATTGGTTTCACTTGTTCACGTTGCTGGCAATAGCAAGAGCTCTCCTGGTCGCCTCCCACATGGACGAATTTGCTGAGTTAAGGCTTGGCCCCTAAGGAAGCCCTACAATTCTTCTGAGACAAAGGTTTGGGCCCTGCTAATTTTGCACGTGCTTTGAGAGAGTGCTGTATCTCTGTTAGAGCTCGGCGTTTTTCTGTACCAGGGTTCTTGGTTGACTCCAGGCAATGACTGGTTGTGTGGGGTTAGTGGTCCTGTGAGGGTTTGGGGGGGCCGGCAAACATATTCAGTCTAGTTCCCTGTCTCCCTTTCTTGGTTCCCTGTTCTCTACTGTGAAAATCTCCAGTGCTGGCCAGAACCAATGCATTTGCCTAGGGATGAAAATGCACGGAGACACAGAGGCGTGGACATACATGGGCATGTGTCTGTGTCCAGTTGTGGGTTTCGATTCCCAGAACAATGCTGTCCTCGGATACAGTCTTCACTTACACGCACCTGGTAACACTGCTGTTCCTGATTTAACAGAGGGAGAGAGGCTGATTCAGAAGGGATGTGTGATTAGTTAGTTAAGCAACTAACACAAGACAGATAAAATTTCCTCATTACTTTGACTTCAAACCAGTGCTCTGTGACCAAGTCTGGGGCCTCTAGCCAGGTGAGGCTGTATTTGGAGCCACATGGGCCTCCTGGAACTCTATAGTCACATCAGATAGGTGCCACCACTTTCATCTTTAGTAGCTCAAGTCTTGACATTGATTCTAGAAGAGATCGCTGGTGCTTAAAATAGTAAGCAACACCCAACGTGGAACCAAATTCATCTTTACGTTGTGTGTGTAATAAAGATACACAAATATGCAAGGATGCACAACTGGGTAAGGCTAATAAGACTGAAGAAGAGGGTTAAGGGGCTAGTTGTGCATCATACTCTTGATTCTTAAAGCAGTTCTTCACAGTGCATCTGTCAACGACTTTTCATTTTCCTTTCTGCTTGTGTTGAGTTCTGCAAGAGGAAGGCAGGCTGAGAGGAAAATGGATCTCTGTGTGTGATTAACACAAAAATGTGTCCTTGCCACAGGAACAGTGATCCATCAGGCGTTTGTGGAGCTTCTGCCAAAACCTAGTGTCTCTCTCCAGATTCATAAATGACATGCTTGAGTGGTGAAATGTGTCCCACGCTATGGGTGTGCAAATGTTGAAAAAAGAAAAACCACACAAGAAGCATTTCAGGAAAAACCCAAGACAATATCTGTCATCTGACCCCCTAGACAAAAAGAAACTGCTGAAGAAAAATATAACCAGGCCCTGTAAAATATAACTAGAGCCCTGTAATAGGCACACAATTTTTTTTTTAAACTGAAGACTTGGCTGGAAACTAGTGATGGTCCCGTTTCCTTCGTGAAGCAGTTGTAGAGGCATCCTAAGCGCCAGTGCGATCTACAAGTCACTGGAAACATCAGGGCCCTGAACGATTAAGACACAGTTCATTTTAGCCCAGGAAGGCTGCCCTTATTTTCTTGAGGTAAATCACCAGATGGTGTCTCTGCTGTGTGAAAGGAAGGAATTGAAATCCTTTGGTGCTAATCAATGCATGAAACTACATCAGCAGAGAAGCCCGGAGTCCTCTGCACTGGCCGCCTCAGTGAGGCCGTGGGCAGGCGGTGGGGAGACCAGATGGCCGACGGGGCGGCCGGCAGGCCGAGCTGCTCCATTGCTAGGGAATGGAGCAGGCGCGGCCCACGCGGGTGTTCAAGAAGCTGTGATGTATCACAAATGCATCCCGTTGGCGTTTGGCTGCCTGCGCCGGAGTCTGCTTGCTGTTCCCCTTGACGGCAGGTGCCGCGTCATGGCCACGGAGACGCGCATGCATCTCGGCCCTAGGCGGGCGCTCAGGGAGGCGGGGGGGCCCTCCGCTTCGGGGCGGGGACGCCTGGGACGCTGCGCTGCTGGCCTGTGCTGCCCTGGCTGGCTAAGGGTGGGCGGCATGGCTGTCAGGGCGGTGACGGGTCTCCTCTGCCCTCTGGCAGACACGGGGCCGTGCAGAGTTCCCGGACTCACTCAAGCACTCGGTGAGCTGGAGCCTCTTCCTTCCGCAGATGTTTCAGCGAATTGTTTTCCTGCTGCCACCACTTCTGAAGGTTTTCCAGACTCCACAGAGGACTTCCTTGCCCGTAGCACTTAGGCGGCCCCCTAAACTACTTGTTTTTCTCCTGCTCTCCTTGGAGGTGCCCTTTGGGCCGCCTTCGTGGTGGCCACGGCCAGTCGCCTACCCTGTGCCTCCAGGTCAAGGCGGTCATCTGCCTGTGCGTGGTGCCCCAGCCTTGCCTGGCACCGCAGGGCTCTCCCTGGAGGAGCTGAGCTAGAATCCACTTCCTGTGCCAAGCAGGACACAGGAAGGGGACAGGAAACTCCCTTTAGTGATACTCCAAAAATGCCTCTCACCTGGTATTCATTTTTTCAATTTTATTTTACTGTATTAGCGCATGTTTGCAGTACAAGATGTTTACATCCATATAAGGAGCATGCATCTAACATATCTTGATTCTTTTCATTTCTCTTCTGCTCTCCATCCCTCTCCCTCCCCCATCTTTAGATTCCCCTTTCCTTATTATTATTATTATTATTACCATTTTAGTTCCCGATGGTGACATATAATGATGACACTCACTGCGGGAAGTTAGTACCTGTACCCGACACATTTTAAATCCTCTTACGTCCTTTCCTCCTCCTCCCTCCCTAACCGTCGGTCTCTTGCTCCCCTTTCCATTTACAAAGGCTCTGTCTCCTATTCCAGTGCTCAGGCTTTTACTTTGCTCTGTGTTTGTACTCTGAACTACTCCGAGGAGAGAAGCCACACAGTCAGGATTCAAGCTTACGTGTCTGATTCATTTCACTTAACATTGGTTTGCAAAGTATGTTCATTTTGTTGTTTTTTTGAGACTGGTTCTCACTATGTAGTCCAGGTTGGCCTTGAATGCTTGGCCATCCTCCTGCTTCTGCCCCCCGAGTGCTGGGATTACAGATGTATGTCACCACACTCAGCAAGGTATATTCATTTTTTTAAGCATACAATTCAAAACTGTTGTTACACAGACCCTACTGGAGTAACTGAGCTTCTGTAGCTTCACACCTCCTTTTGTGTGCTAAACCCTCTGCACTGCATTTCTCCTCCCGTACTAGAGCACTGCAGGCCTGCCCTGAAATTCCAATGCTAGGGAAGTTGGGATTAGTGCCTTGGTTAATGCTGGGGAGCCCTGGTCACATGTGACAAAGTAGAGTTTCATTTTCCATTTAATAAGTGCCCTTATTGTGCATGCATTTTTTTTTTTTACCATAAGCAGGTGCCACATTTCTAATGACAAAGAAAGGAGATATTTTCACAAGACAAACACGAAGTTGCAAAGATGGGATTGATCTGGTAAATCCAGATCAGTGCCTCAGTGCAGGTATCAATCTCCCTGCAGCTGTCACTTAATTGAATCAAAGCCCAGTTTGGGCTTTTTCCTTGCTTTCTGAGGGACTGCATTCTCCTGCAGTGGAGCAGTTATGGCAGCCTCTGGACTTACTCTTTTGTGTTCAAAATTTTAAGTTGTGGAAAAGAGCTCTTCTGGTGTCTGAATATGTTCGTTACACATCTTCAGAAATGAATTTGAAAATACTGAAAAGGTAGTACTGTTTTTGCTCATATTTAATTGATGGTGAAATGATGCACCACATGGAATTTTTAAATTTGAGGTTACTGTTTAATATTTATGTACTTCTGCAGGACCATCTATTGTGCTCTATTAAAAATATGCATATAAGGAAGCCTAATGCTGTACCATCAGGATGATCCTAATTTGAGGGTAAAACAAATGAAATAAATAACTCAAACCCACGAATCAATCAATGAGAGATTCTAGCCTGATATTCATGAAAATTTTCTGAATATTTTGCTCAAAATAATTTTTTTTATGGGAATCATACAGATGGAAAGAATGGCAGTCACTGGGAGATGATGAGTTTTCCTCAAAAGTTTTGAGTTAAGGAATACATGCTCAGATGTGGGAGAAACAAAGTAGCTGAAGTAGAAAAGGCAATTTTTTCCTTCAATTAGATTTTATTGGTACATTTGAGGTGTACATAATGATCACATTCACCATAGAGAATTTGTAACTGTACATGCTATAATTGATTGTTTTTTAAGAAAAGGTAATTCTATAACTGAGAGGCTAAGTCTGTGTGACAAATCTCAGGTGTGACTTGTTCCAGGCACTCAAGCAGAATTGTTGGCCCTTAGTCTCTGTCCTTTTGGGGCTCTATTCTCCTACGTTCACTGGCTTCACTCATGTTCATTAGCATGATGGGAAAGACAACCCGTGACCACCAGGAGCCACATACTTGTTCCAAAGGGAAGAGAGAACCACTTTTTCTCAGGGTCTGCACATCCCAAGAGAGGGTCTGGTCCTCCCTGCAGGAGAGATGGAGACACGGCCTGACTGGACACATCCTGTGCCTGAGATAGTGAGAGTGGGTGTATCACTGATCACGAACAACCCCAGTAGGACTACGTGGAGTGGTGCAAGGATTGATGTCAAAATGCAAACTCACTGGATGGTTAAAGGGTGCTTGCAGCAGCGGCCATGCAACCTGGGAAGAAATCCAAGAAGAAACTAACCTTTTCCTGTGAGCCAGCGGCAGTTATGGGCTGGGACAACCCTTTCCTGTGAGCCAGCTGGCGTGCAGGCCAGGAGACAAGAAGCACATCGCCCCCTGGGAACCAGCTGATTTGGAGAAACAGACTGAGATGATAGCTACTGAATTAAAAAAAAAACAACTGGATGCCTGTATTGACTGATTGACTTTGCAGGCCTAAAGTCGGTAGTCTGAGCATCTATTTAGAGGATAACAATATACAACACAGCAACTATGGGGGATTCCTTCTGAAGGTGGCAGCCATTGTTATTTCCCTATAATCTTGTTTTAAAGTCCTGTATCATTTTCATTGCTTTGTTTGGTTTTATTGTTTTGTTTTGTTTGATTTTATTATATCTGATAGCATGGGTGGGCTATTCTGAAGATAACAAGATATATATTATGGTAGCCATGGTTGATTTCCTATTATCTTGCTTTGAAGTCCTGTATTGCTTTCATTGTTTTATTTTGATTGGATTTATTCAGTTCCGTTTTGTTTGATTTTATTATACCTGATGGTATGGGCAGCTATTTTGAAGACAACAAGAGACATTATAGTAGCCATTGTTGATGTTCTATTACCTTGTTTTGAAGTCCTGTATCACTTTCACTGTTTTATTTTGATTGGCTTTATTCTGTTTTATTTTGTCTTGTTTTATTCTCTTTAAAAAAAATAAATGGTGCTCACCATGCAGGGCTGTTCTCTGGGATGCAGCAAATCTATCAGCTGTGGGGAGACAGCCTCGGGAGCACTGGGTGATTAAGTAGAGATGGATTCACCTGGCTTTTAGTTCTAGTCAAGCACTTGTAAAAAATCACTGAGTCATAAATCACCTGCAAAGCCCAAGAAAAACTATTGCTCAAATTGGATCTTGTCATGGCTGTGCTGGAAATGCGTGAACTCCACTGTAGTAGTGTAGTTCTCTTCTTGTCTCCTGTCTCAAAAACCCTGGGGATTCTTCAGTTCAGCAGAGTGTCCCTGAAGGAAACCGCTTTATTTCATCTCACAGCGAAACCTGCATTTGTCGTGAAACAGTTGTAGTTAGGCGATGATGATAAGTGGGTGGCTTTTGTAAGAGTGATTATTGCAAGTACTTGCCAGGCGCCATGCAAAGCTTATCATGTGCTTAAAAAAAAGCCACAAACATTCCTAGATAGGTTAGATTTTTATATTTTCACTTTTGTAAATAGGCTTGGAGAAGCCAAATCGCTTACCCATGAGCACACAGCAGTGGGCGAGGGCCTGGAAGCAGACTCCTCTGGCCTGGATGAAGCCTGTCTCTGGTCTGCTGTGTTGTGGCTTCTCTCTGGGCACTAACTGCCCTCACCAGTGTAAGACCCAGGCTGAACAGTCACGCAGGCCATGGAGGCTGCGGGATGAAAGCTCTTTGGAGGGGAGGTAACTTGCATCTCGAGTGACCTAGGGCATCTTTACTTGGTTCAGTTACTTGGTATCCTTCCAGTTCTCAACTTCTGATCATAACCACTTTTACCTCATTTCCCGTTTAGAAAAAAAGTGCAACTCACTGCCAATGTTCACTTAATTTTCAACGACTGAGAATTACTACCTTATTACTATATTTTGCAAATGGAAGTGCAACTCCTAATAACAGAAGTTATGAATAGAATGATCGCCTTTGTTTTCAAAGACTGGATATATTAAAGTGATATGAAAATAATAATAAAAGTGGCATAGTTTGTGGCTGACCTTGGGGGAAGGTTAGGACTGTAATCCATGAATTAACTCAGGGTAAACTCTGCAGGCATGAGCCCCATGAGAGAATATTCTGAGTAGTAACAGGAAATTCAGTGTCCTCATGTAAAGCAGGTCAATGGTCTGCATTCTGGGGCTTTATATCTTAGGAAGGAAATGCAATATTTTCACCCTCAATGGCTCCGCTTCAGTTCTGGAGTGTAGAATAATAGCAGTGTTTATGGGGGCCTTGTCAGAAAGACTCGAGCAAACCTGACTCAAGTTCGGTGGAGGACAGAGTCCCTGTCACGGCCTGGCTGGAAGGCTGAGCTCCTGCAGAGCTTTGGGGATCTGAGAGGCTGTGATCTGAGCACATGGAGCAGCCTCTCGGGGTCTCCTGCAGCGTTCACATCTGTGGGTCTCTTCTCTGAACCCCCAGTCTCCAGGAGAACCCTCTAGTGTCCTGCCTGGGGACAGACACCTGGCTGCCTGTGCTGTGGGGACCAGCGAGAGCAACCCACAGTTCTGTACTCAGAGTTCCTGGGGACCACTGCTGCTGGCCAGACGCTGGCCTGGACTCGCTCTGCTGGGACACAGCTGCTGCCTCTCTCTGCACAAAATGGAGCTGTAGCCTTCCTGGCACAGAGGAGGTGACTGCAGGGTCCGTCCCGCCACACCTTGGGAAGACGGCAGCCCGCACTCTGCTCCTCCTGTGCCCCCCGTCCTCGACGCTGCAGTCCCTGAGCAGCCCTGTGCTCAGGCAGTGCTCTGACTTCCAGTCCTACCACTGCCTTCTCTGTTTTCTCTAACTGTGGATTTGTGTGTGTTAGTGGGATTTCAGGGGGATGTTGTGTGGATGCATGTGTACAATCTGTCAAGTTTTCCTGGAGATTTGCAGTCCTCTTGAGAGCTAAAAATAAGTCTTTAAGGATTAGTAGATTCAATACTCACTATGTAAAACTGTTTACCTAACTTGCCAACCCAGAGCATTTTTTGTGGATGGTGAATTCTTAATTACTGACTTTCTAGTATTGGAAACATAAATATAGTACATTTTGGCTTATTTCTCCACAGGAGAAGCATAATTTTATGTAACACCCAAGCCAAGGGATCATTTTGCAGAACTTAGGATGCGATTTGGGGTATTGAGTAAAAATGATTTTATTAGGATAGTAAACATTTTTGCATGCCACCTTGGGCAACAATATGTTTGAACTCAGTTTCTTTAGTGGAAACAGCAAAACAAGACCCAAAAACTTCCAAATGCATCCAGTGTAAGTTTATCATGCGAGCATCAGATCATCACTTCAACAGTGCTGTTGGCGTCAGGATCTTGTGCCCTGGCAACACTGTTGGTGTTGATGCTCTCTTTGGGAAGAGAGGACCGGATGGGGGTCCTCTACTTGATATCACTCTGTTTCTATGAACCTTGCGATTGGAGAGGGCAGTGAAGCTGGTAATGCACCTGCTATGGGGAGAAGAAGGCTGGGGTTACAGTCCCCCTACTGAGAAAGGGCTGCAGAGGGGCCACCCTCTGCCCTCTGCCCTCTGACCTCTGCACATGGATGCAGACATGGAGGCTGCTGACACAGACGTGGCTGCCTGTCGGGTACTGGAGCTGAGAGTGTGCCCACGACCTTGGGGAAGGTGCAAGGTCCTCGCCCATGGACCTGTGCCATTGTTCCTCACTGTGCTACTGAGGCCCACCTGAGAAGTGTCCGGTGTCCATGTCCACTTTCACTGAGAGTAGATTATCCTCTGAGCACTCCTCTGCTCCCTTTCTCAGAACCCTAAGCATTTTCCTTCTGCTGTGTGGAAACCCCATGACTTTATGTCTGTCCTCTCTCCTAATATTTATTTTCCCCCATAAGTGTTCCAGAGATTTCTATGTGTGCCCAGTAATGTATTTGGGGTTCTTTCCTGGGGCCCCTTCCTTTCGTGTACAGGGACTTAACTAGCCTAACAGGTCGACTGCTAATGGTGGATATCCAACCCTGAAGGCTCTTCCCTTAGGACCACTTCACTGTAAATATAAGACCACCGATGGAAATGGCATGAAGGCAGAGAGGGAATCCCTGCCCTATGTGGTTAGACGTGAGGGGCACAGTGGACTTTGGTACCCTGATCTAGAAGGGCCTTGTCTCTCCGTCACTTTCCTTCTGGGGTATGTTTCATTTTAGGCACAGTTCCCTACATGGTTTCTAAGGTGGCCACTAACACTATGAATTGACATCTTGCCAAAATTAACTGTGGCAGAAAGAAAATGTGTTTTCCAGATTGCTTCAGAGCAGTTTCTGAGATGCCTCCCCAGAGGGTCCCGAGCCATCTGGGTTCCAGAGCTGGGGGGCCTGCAGCAGACGGAGCACTCTGATTGGCCAGGCCCAGATTTCCTGCACACAGTGGAGGGGGCCTTGAGCCTACCTGGACCCTGAAGGAGGGGGCGGGGCCACATCTACTTCCTACCTCGTTTCTGGCCAAACTGAAACAAACCAACAAGAAAGGAAACAGAGCCTGAAACAAAAGTGACCAATACTCCTGGAATGCAGGTTAAACGTTTTCCTTCTGAAACTTGCCTGAAGCTTGAGACTTGTGCAAATCACACTCCCCTTCCCCTGCCGAAGGCTGAGACAGGAGTATCCCAAGTTTGAGCCCAGCCCAGACAACTTAGCAACTTAGGAGGGAAGCCTTGTCTCAGAATTAAAAAGGTCTGGGGATGTCATGCAGCGTGAAGCTCTAGGTTCAATCCCAGTAAGAATGGCCTAATTTAGCCACGTCTCTTGTTCCTAGGTAGCATCTTTTACCTGTTCCTTCCCTCAAGCCCTCACCTAGCTCTGGCCCATTTGTTTCTGAAATTTCTTTCTGTGGTGGAATAAAAAGTGCCCACAATCATGGCCAATAGTGCTAAGTGCACATAATGAGACCATGAATGCAAGTATTTTAAAGTAATATTAGGTGTAACGGGGTCCTCCCTGAGGATGTACAAGCCCCCCCTAGGATTTTCACAAAAGCCATCCTTCACCCAACTCTTTTTCTAATTTGATAGGTTTTACTTGATTATTGGCATTTATGGTAAATTTTATTATTTGTTAATGTTTCTGATGGTAAAATTTCTCTGATTTTGATGAATTCTGTTATATTTCAAATGTGTTACAATGTGGAAGCTTCATTCTAGGCTTGATAGTTCATAAGAGGAACTGGAACTGGAATCTTAATATTGGTTTTCTTAGTCACTTTTTTGTTGCTGGAACTTAATACTTGATGCCCACAGTTTAAAGGAAGAGAAGCTGTTGCAGTTCATGGTACAGTGGTGCAGTGGTGCAGTCCATGGCTAGCTGGCTCCAGGGCAGGAAGGCATTACAGGGGGCATGGACAAAAGGAAGCTGAGAGAGAAAGGGGAATCCAGAGAGGGAGACAGCCCTTCCAGGTCATTCCCCAAACCCCATGTCCTAACAGCAAGTCAACTATAAATCCCCAGAATCCAGTCACCTCCCCCCCAGTCTTGCTTTTTGGGGGACACCTAGATAGAAGCCATCACAGTACTTCATGATAATTCATTAAAATAAAGATATCTTTTTGTCTCCTGCTAAACCTACCATGCCTCAAGAATTAAAAATCTTGACTGTAGCTTTTACATTTTGAGCCCATGTATCCTGAATCCTCTTGTAAAAGCTGTGTTGTGCTCTGGATTGGAGATGGGGAATGAATGAAAGAGGGTTGGGTTATAAAACTAAACAGGATCTTGGTCCTGCACTGGGGGGAATTTTTGTCCTCAGGGGTTGCTGTAACACTTGTATCTCAGTCCTGGGTCCCACACTGATCATTTAACAGCAGAAGCGTTGCCAAGCATAGAGCCTGAGATCAGGGCTACATTTGTGGTGATGAAAGCCAAGCACATGTGTGCTGCTTTGAGTCAGTATAGAAAATACAACTCCGAGTCCTCATGAGTGTGGCCTGGCTGCCACCAAGGCGTAGGCCGTTCCTGACTGCTGTGAACCAGGCGTCCCCGAAACTCTGCACACTCTCCTGTCTCTGCCACTCCCCGTCCTCGCTGGCCTGCAGACCCCAGGACTCATCTGCGAGTGACACCGCCTCTTCCTTCCTGCCTCATGTCCTTGGCTTTTCCCCTTGCTCTGAAAACCCTCCATTGAGCTAATTCTGGGAGCACGGGGAAAGACGGAGCCATGGCCCACACGCCTCTCATTTCATCCCCCTCTGAACGGTGCCGTGGGAAACTGCGGAAGGCAGACGATGTGAGGAAGGCAGCCTGAACCAATGGGACCACGTGGGAGACGAGGTGCCGGAAGATGAGGTGGGAAGGTGTGACCACCAGGCAGCGGGGCCGGACGGAACCTGTCCTCCTGCTGCCTGGTGCGCTCTCAGCGCCATGATGACACAGGCTGACCAGCCTTGCTAGGAATTTCAGTGCACAGCAGAAGGGAGGCGTGATGTCACCATCACTTAGTCCCATGCTTATTGATCGGTGGGTTGTAACGAAATTAATTAGTTGCTGAGGCACAGGGTTGTCAAATCATGTTAAATGATTTTATATCCCAGATAGAGATCAAAATCTGCTCATTCAATTCAAGATGCAATACTGTAATGGCCAATATTAAATTAGGGTTTATATCATAGCACCTGTTGTCACACAGCTTTTAAAGTTTTCTTCCCCCAAGAGAGTGTCTGGAAATGTCTGCAGCTTTTTATGTGTACATGTTTATGCTTCCATGTCGGGATTGGCTGACAAAATCCCACAGAATCAGAAAATCACGTAAGTATGTCCTTGAGGAGACTTACAAGAGGCAGAGACACTTTTCAAACCAGGAAAGCACAAAATTTCCAACACAATCAAGGAAGAACGTTGCTCATCTTCTGAAGGGGAAGCATTCTCAGTGCGGTTTCCTGGAGAAATTGCTCTCTGTTTGAAATCTGGAAAAGAAATCGAGGGACAGGAGCAAGCCCCAGAACCAAGTCGCACCCTCAGAGACTGTTTCCCTGCCAGGCGGGCCCCATCCGTGGCAGCTCTGTGTGCCGTGTCCCCAGCTGTGAGCGGCTGGACCGCGGGACGGGACGGAGGACAGGTGCTTGCTCCACGTCCACGTCTCTGCCTTCCTCAGGGCCTCACCGTCCCTGCTTGGAGCTGTTGAAACTGTCTCTGACCTGGTTAGGCCTTTCCTTGCCACTCCTTGTTCTAACTCTCAGCCATTCAGAGAGCTGTGATTCCACGTGGCTGATATACACGGTGGCCACGAGCACTGGCTCGCGCCATTTCCGGTACCGCGTGGATTGCTCCAGCCCAGCTGGCATTGTGAACCTGTCCTTCCTACTGCGTCCTTGGACCTTCTTCCCAGGCTAGGGCTCATCTGCTGAGGACAGAGATCTGGTCACGCCAGTCCCCCCACCTTGAGATCTTTAGGGGGACGCATTGCTTGAGGCTTAGGAGCACGCACGCCCACGTGGTATTCAAGCGCTCTCGGCATCTCCACTCGCCCCCTCACAGCCTCCTGGCTTGTCTGTGCACTCTCACCCAGGCTGGGCCTGCTGGGTGACCGTGGACACCGAGAACACGCTGACTTCTTCATCCCCAGCCTCTGCCAAGTGGGTTTCTCTATTTTCAGTGATTTCCTAACCCTTTCCTATCTACTAATCTTTAGTCTTTGGGATGCAAAATCCTTTGTGAAACTCTTCCTGAACACAACTCTCTCAGGAGAACCTCTGGCTTCCTGGAGAGTCCTGTGCTCCCATGATGCTTTGCTGGTTCTGGTTCTATTTCTTTGTTACAGGGTAGCAAGTGGATGTGTGTATGTGTTCAGCCGTTCAGGAGGACTGTAAAGGCAAGGAACAAGTTTTTACCTGGGGATATCATACAGGAGAGGAGTCAAGTGATGTAGACTCTACCTTCGTAAGTTTTTAAGTATTATGATCTTGGACAACAGCTGGGGCTCTCCATTTCCTTGGAGATTGGTCTAACATTAGGGTTTAACCAACCTAACTTAGCTCCTTTGGTCCCCTGGAAGAGCTTGAGGCTACTCCTGGGAAGAACAGCTGAGCAGATGCTAGTGATGATGATGGTGGAGTAGCAGCTGCACCATGCCCCTCTGGGGGAGAATGGGAGTAGGGCTGGTGACTCATAAGATCCAGGGCACTGAGTGAGCTCTCAGTTCATCTCACTTTCATCTCTGCTCTGTTTCCAGAGCAGGGGTTGGGACTGTTACCACTGTGCTAGTTGCAAGTCTTTTGCTACAGGTGATGGAAATCTCACCTCAACTCGGTAGAGGGAAGGGAACAAGAAATGCAGGCTCCAGTGACTCAGAGGTTCCTCATCGTCACTGTCAAGGGCTCAAATGATGCCATGGCACTCACATTTCCTCTCTGCATCCCTCGACTCTATTCTTATGAAGATGTTTTTTGGTCTCAGGGGCCACATAGAACCACGGGCAACTTGAGGTCCTAAGAACAAGTATCTCCCTCCTGGTACCTTGAGGGATCCCGGGGTGACTCTCATCAGTCCAGCTTGGATCCACTGCCTCTGCCTAAGTAACCAGCACATCTGAGTCAGCAATGGGCTCTTTGGCTGGGTTGGAGCGTGGTCCCATTGCTGTCCACTAGAGGAGGGGTTGTGGTCACCCTTAAAACACAAGGAAGAGTGAGGTTGGAGGGTGCCATGGTTAACACTGTGTGTCTGCTTGACTCAGCTAGAGGAAGCCCAGCTGGCTCATAAATACTGCTCCAGAAGAGATTAGCGTTTGAATAAGTGGAGGAGTAAAGTTCACCTTCCCAGTGTGAGTGGGCTTCCCCTAAACTGTCATGGGCCCAAGCAAAGAAAAAGGTAGGAAAAGTGCATCTATCCCTGTTAGAGCTGGAATATCTGCGTTCTCCCTCCCTCAGGCAGTGGAAAGTCTGATTTTGGTTCTTTGGACTCTGGGACTTGCATCCCCGAATCCTGAGGTCTCAGACCCTTGGACATGGACTAAATTGTGCCACCAGCTTTTCCTGGAGTCCAGCATCCTGCAGGTGTGGCTTCTGGTAGCACTGCTCAGCCTCCTTCGCCACAGGAGCCCATTTGCGGGGTACATCTCCTCGTTATGCCTGCATGAAGCCCATGGGTTCTGTTTCTCTGGAGAAGCTGAGCAACACACGGAAGTTTCACAAAGGGAAGTGGTGTTGGGGACACAAAGCAGCGCAGCAGATGTCAGCGTGTGAACCTGAGGCGAGCCCGTCCGGGTGGCCGTAGGAACCATTGTGAGGATGCATTAGGATATGGTAGGAAGAGAAAGAGAAAATATGGTGCTCCAAAGCAATCACAGTGATAAATTTCAGTTAACTAAAGACAAAAGGGAAGAACAAAAGGAACACAGTTAAAGTGATGCCTCAGGACTTGATCTAGAAATATCAGCTAGAAACACAAGCTATCGGGATCACCAGGAATATCAGCGTCGAGGCAGGCTTTCAGAGCAGGAGGAAGGTGGACTCCAGGGAGAAAGGAAGCCCCGTCATTGTGATTCAGAGCCCTCTGAGGGTTACTGCTGCAGCCTGGGGCGGCCCCTGCCAGCGAGTGCGGTGCCCTACGTTGTGTATCAAAGGCTACCTCTTTCTTTGAAATGGTAACACACACTTGGCCCCAGATGGTTGTAATAATGGAGTTTAAATTGGTGGATACAGATGCTATAATTTTCACTAGGTTGTTATCCTTGTGTGGAAATTTGAAGAATCCATTCAAGACACATTTCAGGGTCTGTGCGGGAAGGTGCCGAGACTGCAGATGTCCTGATTATCTTGGCTCTCACGCCAGCCCCTTCCCACTGCGATCCATCCTTCACGCCGTGGAGAGAGTTGTCTTTCTCAAATGCCAATCTGATCACGTTTCCTACCTGCTTAAAATCTCCTGATGCCTCTCAGTTGCCATCAGACTTGGGTAAAGTCTGGAATCCTAAACAAGACTTTCAAAGCTTCCTTTTTCAGCTACATTTACCCCGCTCCCCCTCTTGCGGTAGGCTCGGGGCCCCTTTCTGCACCCCTGTACACTCAGCTCTTGCCCACCGCTGTGCTTCGCTCGCACTGTCCTCAGCCTGTGCGCCCCCAACCCAGTTTTTCTCTTGGTGACTAGCCCCCATCCGCCCGGTGACCCTCCCTCCACTAGGCCTTGTAGCACCCGGCAGAATTCATCAGTCCCCTCCCGAGAGCGAGCTGTTCTGTTTGCCAGCTCCCCTCTTACCATACTCTCACCGAAAGGGTTCTCACCTCCCTGGCCGACTGGCGCCCTTGAGACTGTCTTTGCCTTGTAAATCTCACCTGCTGGCACGATGCCTCGCACTTACCCAGCACTCCACACCTGCTTGTGGGATCAGTGAACTTGAAGAAGATTAATAATGCAAAGTACTTTATGAGTTTTTACATTTCAGATGGTTGTTCAGGAATTGTTAGGACAATGAAAATGGTTGCTATGGCAACATGCATGTGGGGTGTCAGTTCTAGAACCATGGTTCACCCACCAAAGCCAGTTTAATCTAAGAAAGGACAGTGTTACTGGAACCTCCAGTGGGTAGAGCCTGGGCTACAAGGCGATCTCCATGGCATAGAGATGGCTCCGTATGCCATGAGGCATGGAAATGCCACCTGGGCACATCACAGCCAGGAGGCCCAGGGCAGGGGTGTCCAGGTGTGAGCGCCCTGGCTCCCGACACCTGGAGTGGAGCACTGGGGCTGTGGGAGGCGGCGGGAAGGGGAGGGCTGCAGTCCAGGGCCGGGGCAGGGTCTTTCTGAGCACACAGAGCCAGGCCCCAGGACAGAGCAGGGCACCACGAGGGGTGTAGACGGGGTGCGGACTCCTGCGGGTGGTGTCTGGCTTCCATTCCCGCTGTTCTCAGCCCTATCTCCCCACCGCAGTGGGAGTGGGGGAGCTAGTTTTCTGTTGCTATGATAAATAACTGAGACAATCAACTCTTAAAGAAAAACATGTTATTTTGGCCTGTGGTTTTGCACCTTGAAGTCAGTGATTTGGTTTTAGGCCTGTGGGGAGGCAGCTCATCATGGAGAAGCAGGTGGTAGGATAAAACTGCTTTTCTCATGGAGAGATGGAGAGAGAGAGAGAGAATTTCCACACTCACCTCCAAAAAACACCTAATGGGCCCTACACTTTCCCAATAATATATGGGCGTTTGGGGATACACTCAAGAGTAAGCCATAGCAGAGGTGCATAGGTGGGTACTGCTGGGGAGGAACAGGATGTGTGAGCAGGGGAACTAATGGGTGGGTGGGTGGGTGGGGGGATGGGTGGGTAAGTGGGTGGCTGGAGGTGTGGATGGTTATATTGAGGGACGTCTACCTGCGTAGGTGAATGGGTGTTTGCATGGGTGGGTGGATGGCTGGGTGGATGGATGGGTGGGTAGGTGGGTGGCTGGTTATATTGAGGGATGTCTACCTGCGGAGGTGAATGGGTGTTTGCATGGGTGGGTGGGTGGGTGGGTAGGAGGGTTATAGGTGTATTGATGGATGTGTAGCTGCATAGGTGAATGAGCATGTGGGTGAGCTGGCGGATGAGTGCACAGGGAGGTGAGTAGCTGACCAGATGAATGGGTGGATGGGTGGATGGGTGGATGGGTGGATGGGTGGATGGGTGGATGGGTGGATGGCCTCCACCAGCTTTCTCATCCCCTGTGCCTCGGAGAGTCAAGTCCTTTTCTTTTCTTATTCTCCTCTTTCTTCTCCAGCTTCCGTCACCCTAGCCTTGTCTCTGGGAGCCATCAGCACATGGTGAGGGGTGAAATGAGGAGGGGTCCGGCTGCAGGTGAGCAGGGCTCTCAGCAGGAATAAGGGCTGCAGTGGGGAGAGAGGGAGAGGTGAAGTGGGCTTTGGGATGAATGAGGGCAATTGTATGCTGTTGATTCAAACACTTTTTCCTCCTGAAAACCCTGTTTTACCTCTTTCCTATACCTGCACCTCGGCCTCCCCACCTCGCTCCTGGAGAGACTCTGCTCTGTTCCCCGACCCCACAGGCTTTCACACTAGCGCTGTAGTCCGAGTGCTGGCCCCACTCCCTCCTGGTACGCAGGCTCCTCGAGGACGGCACTGTGCCTCTTGATCTCTGTGTGCTCGGTGTCACTAAGCTACGCACCCTCAGTGTGCAGTCCCATGCGTGGCACCTGCCAGACAGTGAGTGGTCCTTGGGTCAATGACTGAATGGGTGTGAGGACTCATGGGGCAAATCAGAGATGGCTGGTGCTGCACTCGAAGCACTGAAGTAGGTGCCGGCAGGCAGCCGTGCGTGATTCCAACAGAGGGTGGCGGGAAACTGGCTGCTGGGAGCGCTGCATACGTACGTCCCTGTGCTGCTGCAGTACCTGGGGCGGTGCGGGGTGGGAGGGCTGCGCAGAGCTTAGTTTTGAATGTAGTGTCTGTCATAGCCACTTTCTTATCACCGAGACACGAAACCCAGCACCTGGGAGTCAGGGGAGGTGAGGTGTGTTTTCACTCACAGCCCGCGGTCTGCTGGCTGCAGAGCAGAAGCTGCACAGGTGGGCGGCAGGGCCTGGGTGGAGGGTGGCGGCCAGGAAGCAGAGAGAGAGGGAGGTGCTGGGCAGGGGCTTTGACCCTGCCCACAGCAACTTGCCTCTTGGGAGCAGAGCCCGCCTCCCAACAGCAAGTCAGCTGTGTGCCCCCCAGTCGGTCACCTCCCAGAAGCGCCCCTTGTGAGGCCTTTTGGGAGCATTTTGCATCCAGCCCAGAGCACAGTGCTCATGAGGAAAGCCTCTATTCTGGGCTACTAAGCTCCAGGACGAACCAAGGCCGAGTGCAGTTGAGAGCACCACATGGAAGGATTCATGACGACAGACAGGCCAGGAGGCTTGGCGTGCTGCCAGAGGGCAATGCCAGGGTGTGCTGAATGCCTCCAGGGGTCCACTCAGGAGGACAGGAGCGGTGCGGGGGACCTCACCAAGGAGCGCCAGTGAGTGCGTTAGGAGCAGGGCTCTGGAGGTCCAGCTCGATCTTGAATGACTTGATACGGCTGGATATTTGTGCCCTTCCCTAAATTTGAATGCTGAGACACCAGCACCCAAGGGGATGGCCCTAGGAGGAGGGGTCTTTGGGGGTGTCTAGATGATGAGGAGGGAGCCCTCCTGGATGGGTTAGTGCCCTCATGTGCAGCCTTTGGGTGCTCTCACTTTCTTCTGGTTTTCTAAGAGGAGCCGGCCACTGCAGCTGCTGAGAAAGGCCGTGGTCTCAGGCTTCCATACTCCAGGATTGTGAGCACATGTTCCTGGTAGTGGTAAACGGGCAGGTTTTGGGATTTGTTACAGCAGCCTGAGCAGCAAAGATGCGTGCATTGCTCCCTTGCATGCTGAGCAGGTGGAGACCTGCTGTATGCGCTGATTGAGTTCTTACAGGATTTAAGGCAAAGGGAAAAGGGCTCTAAGTACAGCGCCTGTCAGATTCCCCCATTGGGAAGGGGACTGCAGCACCTGCCTGACTTCTCAGGGCCTGTAATTTCCACACTTTCAAACATGCAGATGGGTGCAAAGTGTGAGATGCTCAAAGTCATTAAAACATCAACAGGAGCCTTAAACGAAAAGCACATTAGATCCTTCAGGAGCTGCAGTTCCTGGATGGCTGCTACTTGGGTCCAAAAGTTCTGTGGCTTCCTGGTGGGATTTTACGCCCCGAAGCAGTGCTCCTTTGTGATCATGCAATCTTCATTGCATTCTTTCCCTGGGCAGCTGAACTTGCTCTGTGCTTCTGCCCGCACATGCTTGAGGTGCTCCTCACCTGACCCAAACGCTGACTCTGTTCTTCTCTGCTTTGTGTCTGACAGACATTGTCCCTACTGTACTGAAAATATCCTTCCCTCTCCGGTGAACTGTAAAGGTGACTGTAAAGAACCTGGGGCAAATCGGAGGTCAGGGTCTACTGGTCCGGATGGCCACAGCTGCTTCTCACCGCTGAGCTCCTGGAAACACACCTTGGATAACAATGCTCCCATCAATGGAGTCCATAGCGAATTCTTAAGAACGGGGACCTTTTGTTATAGTTAACTCTGATGGCTGTACATGGAGCCTGCATTTGAAAGCATTAAACCCAAAATGCTTCCAGAAGTTGGTACCAAATTTTAAAATCTTCCAGCTAGCTCAGGAGATGAGAAATTTCTAACCTTAAGTTCAGAAGAGTGAGGTATACAAGCACACTTATGGCCATCTGCACAGTGGGTGCATATGTCAGTCTGCAGAGGTCAAAATACATGAATTCAGGGCACACAGAATCACTGCCACCTGCCCTCACAGATGGCTGAAGTTACAAGGGGGTCCTTTAAAGCATCAGATGACGTTAGTCTTGGGAGTGACACTGGTGGGGTGGAAGGGTTCTCCTACCAAGTCTCTATGTTTTTTATTCCATCAAAATTTTCAACTCACCTGCAATATGAAAAAATAAAAGATTCCATGATTCTTGCCTTTCTTCCTGGTAAGTGACCCTGTTCTTTGCTGCATCCTTCAGAGGGAAAGCCTAAGGCCACCAGGAAAGAGAAGCTACCTGGGGCATAGGTTGGGAGCTACTGCCAAGCAGCTGCCTTGGGTCTGGCTCCACCAGCCAGGTTCCAAGAGTTATTGTCCTGGCCCAGGCTTCTCATGTGTGCTACACAAATTCAAATACTCTCAATCTTTAGAGTCACACTTGACACATAGCAAATGCTAATAAATGTTCAAAATGATTGTTCCAGACTTTTGAGAAATGGCTGCTCTCTCCGTGTTAGCCAGGACTGTGGAGAACATTGCACTTCCAGCCTCAGGCTGCCCTGGGGAAACAGGCACGAATGATCACTGCCTGGCCAGTCACAGGAGGTCACAAACACGCATCACAGGGACTCATAGTTGGCCTTTGAAGCATTTCTACTATGGACTTGGAGATGATCGCAATGTTTTCCCTACTATAAACTACAATTTCATTTAATAAACAAGCATTTAAAAATGATAACTATGTCTAACTATAAAAGGAATGAATAACCATGATAGAAAAGAACATTAAAAGATTTAGATGTTCTTGTTCATCTCACATCTGTGTTGTGTTTGAGAATATCCTGGTTCATGGATCCTTCTGTTCATGAACAATTTGGTTCCCAAAGAAAAGCATTTGGCAAAATTTTGCTTGTTTGTGAACTCCACTTGGGGTGACAAACCAAACCACAGCCATTGTCCCCAGAATGGTGGAATGAATTGTCATTAAGTTCATGAACCAAAGTATCAGCCGGTAATATCTCCTTTGCCATATATAATGTGGATGGATATTCTATCTGTAGCTATCTGTAGCTGGGATTGATGGTGTGAGTGCTGCACCCACCCAGGGGTGGAGCTGACACACAGTGTAAGGGCGGGAAGAAGCCGTGTCAGCTCTCTCTTGCTGGTTTGTGCCTTGCTGTTTTGTGGCTGCCGTGAACGGCTGCCCCCCTTACCACGCCATGCTGTCTTGGAGCCAGCTGAGTATGGACTGAAACCTCCAAGAACTGTAAGAAGTAGACCTTTCTTTTTCTAATTCTGGGCATCAGGTGTTTTGTCTCAGCAATGAGAAAAAAGTAACCAAGACAGAATTTGGTAACAGTGGAGTGGAGTCATTGCTGTGATTAAACCTGACCATGTGGTTCAAGAGCATTTGGGAATGGCTTGCGGGAAGAATTTGGAAATGTTCAGAGACGTTGCCTGAAAGAGTGGTGCTGGAACAGCTTAGGCTGTTCTATATGGGAGATTCTGGTCAGAGCTCAGGAAACCAGAAGGCTGATAGAAAGTCTGTCAGTAAAGACCAGGCTCGGGAGGTTTCTTCTGGGAAGAAGGGCTGCAGTGGTTGCTGAACTCCAAGTGATGTGTGTTATGGTTTGGCAGAAAGCTTGACTGCATTTTGCTCAGGTCCAGAGATTTTGCCTGAGACTGAGATAAGGGCAATGGACTGATTAATCTGGCAAAGAAAAAAAAATTTTTTTTTGGTACCAGGGATCAAACTCACCACCTTGCACCTGCCAGGCAGGTGCTTAGGCCACTGAGCTAAATCCCCGCTCATGGCAAAGGAAGTTTCAAGGCAGTTGAATGTTGAGGTGGTAGCATGGCTATTGTTGGGGGCTTTTAGCCAGATTTATGTTGTGAATCAAGAGCAAAGGGCCCAGCATCGTGATTTAAAATGTTGTGAGTTTGGCCAGGAAGCCATGGACTGTAAAGATAGAGCTGAGACATCCATTGCTGAGAAGGAACAAAGAAATGAAAAGAATGGCCTGGGGGCATCCTGGGAAACAGTGGGTGTCCACCTTTTGCAGCCTCATGGCAATAGTGAAAGACTTTGCTCAGAGGAGAATGCCACAGAGCACCATGTTCCAGAGTGGTGACAGAGGCCACAGCACATTCCAAAATGGTGGTGGCTGTACCAGATTCCACAATAGTGGTGGCATAGAGAATCTGTTCCTCACAATCAGGTTCAGAGAGCTCAGTAATCCAGGTACTCAACACAGCCAAGAGAAAGGAAAACCTGGCTACTGCTCCAGCTGGCAGTGGACCTTGGCAGCATCTGGGTGGTGCTGGTTTTAGGTGCAAGGAAAATGCACGCTTTCTGAGGTTAAGGCAGCTTTCACCCTGATTTCAAAAGGCCTGGGAGGCCAAGCACCGTGGCCCTGAGAGGACAGTATATAATAATGTAAGGGTGAAGCAAAAAGTGCAGTGAAGAACCCAGAAGTTTAAAAAAGCCAGGAACATGGATCATCCGAGGAAAGCAGCAAAAACTGAACAGTATGGGTTTAGGAGAGAAGCTGTAGGAATTGAAACCCCTGGAAGTGCCATGGGGGTGGAGTCACTCAAGCCTTTTGGAGCTTGCAACCAGATTGTTTCAGATGCTGGACCTGCAACTATAGGACTTGATGTTCGCCCTGCTGGCTTTTGGACTTGCTTTAGCTCCAATGCTTTGTATCCCTGTTTGTAACTTTTGGAATGGTAATGTTTATCTTGTGCCTTTACATGTTGGAAGTGTTTAACCTAGCTTTCAATTGTACTGGGGGTTACAATTAAGAGTTTGCCATAGACCTCGGAGGAGACTTGGGACTTGGACTTTTCAGCAATGCTGATACTGTTAGGACTTTGGCAACTCTTAGAGATGGACTAAATGTCTTTTGTATTAAGGATGTACGTAAGTCTTTGGGGGGCCAGGGATGGAATGTTATAGTGTGGTTAGATGGCCCCCACTTAACCCTCATGCAGTCATGGATTGGTCTGAGTCTAGCATTCATGATTGGTTTGTTGTCTGGTGCTGGGATTGGTGATGTGAGTGCTGCACCTGCCCAGGGGTGAAGCCGACATACTGTGTGAGGGTAGGAAGAAGCTGTGTCTTCCCTCTCTTGCCAGTTTGCACTTGCTGTTTTGTGGCCACATTGAATGGTTGCCCTAACATGCTACCCTGCCTTGGAGCCAGTTGAGTATGGACTGAAACCACCAAGAACTGTAAGAAATAAATCTTTCCTTCCCTAATTCTGGGCATCAGGTGTTTTACCTCAGCAACAAGAAAAAAGTAACCAAGACAGGTGCAAAACTCTGGATGTAAAAAACATAGTAACATCTACTCCCCAAAGTCTTTTGTTTCCTTCCATCCTTTTTTCCTTCCTTCCTCCCTTCTTCCCTCCCTCCCTTCCTTCCTTTTTCTATCTCTCTTTTCTTTCCCTATGTCCTCTTCTCTTCACTTTGCTTCGCTTCTCTCCTCTCCTCTCTTCTCCTCTCCTCTCTCTTTCCTTTTCTTTCTTTCTTCTTTCTTTTTTTCCTCCTCAGGACTGAGGATTGCATCCAGTACCTTCACACTGAACTGCATCCCCAGCCCATTTTTACTATTTATTCTAAGACAGGATCTTGCCAAGTTGCTAAGTGATGCTTTGACAGAATGACACACAAGGGTAAACTGAGTCAGAAAACCAGGATTCCAAGAGAGAGAGGAAGACACCCAGGTCCACACCCTGCTCCTTTTCCTCCCTACTTAGGGTTCTTAAATCCTTACTTTAGGAGGTAGAGGAGTGGCTATTTTTAGAGCCCCACCTGCCCATCACATCATAGGTTTTCTTGTATGTGACCTTGACATTCCTGCCATCATTGGTCCCCAGCCCAGGAGAGCCTGAACTCGGGGTCCTGGTGGGGACACAGTCTCCCCCCAGATGAAACTCATGTCCCAGGATGGTCAGGCAACAAAACAGAAGCAAGTGGCATAGACCATCCACCAACCTGTGTGTGACAATAGTAAGAGAAATAATCCCCAAAGAGTATGATGAAAACACAGCGAATGTCTAGATTAAAAATAAAAATTTATTACAGCAAAAGACACATTGCCATTAATATCCCTCATTTTGAAATAATTTATTGTACCTTTTTCGCCTTTCTTGGAAGCATTCCTGGAAGTCCTTTTACCGAGAGTCTTTTTGCAGTTGCCTCAGTGTCCTGAACTGACTCAAAATGTTTTTTGCAATTCTGTTGGATAAAGACGTGAAGTGTGTCTTCATCCTCTTCTTCACTGGATCCAGCACCATGTGACCCCTGATTTCTCCACAAAGTCAAAATGACCATGGAAGGGAAACATTTTGGATCCATTCAGGACAGCAAGGCAATCACAGGAGCACAACTAAAGACCCTCTCGAAAGAAGACTTCCAGAGCTGCCTCAGAAAGTGGCAGGAATGATGAGATGAGGGTGTAGGAAGCAAGGAGGAGGATTTTGAGGGGGATTCTCGGCAATGTGTCTCTTACTGCAATACATCTTTAACAATTTATAAACACTGCCTGTATGTTTTGATCATATATATATATATATATATATATATGTATATATATATATTTTTTTTCCCAATAGCATTTGGGGCCTCTGGCACGTGGATGCTCTCCTGTATCCTGCACACAACAGATGCTCTGTGGCGCCACTGGAGAAGGGCGACAGAGTGTGCACAGAATAGAGGTCATTTTCCTGGAGGCCCAAGACACATAAAAGAATGCTAAAAGTTGCCTTCATGTGGTATCCCATTACTCCAACATACCTAGGAACCATCCACGCTCAGAACGGAACATAAATGGCCTTTAAAATTTCCCTGCAAAGGTGGTTATGCTCGCCTCCCTATTCCTCAAGGGAGTAAATGCCCTTATTAGTTTCTGAAGGGAAAAATACACCTCCAGGGTATAACTTACTATTCAACCCACTACTTTTCCTGGTAACTGAAGAAGTCACAGCATGCACCAAAAATGATTAAGGCTTGTGTAGGAGGGAATTAGAGTTTTCTTTCTTTCTTGTTTTTCTTTTTCTTTTCTTTTTTAAAAAAGCATTGGGCTCTTTCTCGTGAGGTGGCACTGAAGTAACATTTTGTGCTGGTTCATTGGCAGGGGTATGGGAAGGAACAATTCCCTCGCCATCTTGGTTTCTGAGATCACAAAATCGAGCAGCCTCTTGTGTGGAGTTTAGAGGAGTCATTGTTTTGGAATATTTGCAGGACAAAATGTGAAGTTTATTTGCATGTCAAAAATTAGCATTACGTGAACACACTTAGGTGTATCTGAGTTCCGTAGCAGACACAAGCACTCGGGGCCAACTTTGCTGTGAATATGATTAGACCATGAAGCTCTTTGGAAACTTCAGAGGTCTCTCTGGAATGTGGCACAGGGGCCCACTGTTAATGGAATAAAAAGCCATCTTTAAACAGTGACCTTAAAGATGTTTAGAGTTGTGTGTATCTGGAGCCAACTCCCTGTCGTCTACCCTCTGTGAAGTGACTGGACAGGGTGTCCCCGAGGTCTTGGGACAGGAGTACGTCTCACTGAGGTGGAGTTTAAGTGCTCCCTGGATGCAAGTACCCCGCTGAGTCACAGCACCCGGTACAAGAAGATGGTCGTAGTAGATACAAGAGTAACAACACAGAAAACTGACTCCTTTCAAGGTGCTTACTACCAGTCAGTTGTGGCTGTAAGCAGATGTCTCCAGTTGGCAAGTTTGTCTTCTGCACACCCCACACAGGAGGAGAGTTTCCCAGTCTCCACCAAGTGTATGCAAACAGACCTGGCAAAGCCCCTGTCCTTGGCGAGGTGAGGCCTGATTAGAAATGATTTTGACTGGGAGCACACAGAGCAGTTTTGACCAGAGAAGGTCTGTAGCAAGGAGATTACCAGACACAGGTACTTACGCCGAGAATTCTCTCCCTGGAACGAGGCCAAAGCCCATTCCGCCCTGGTATGCTCCGTGAGTAGAGGTTGTAGGCAGATTATTTTTCACGCTCGGTGGGATGGAATACTTTCTCATCATTTGGTTATCGTTCATGGCTAGTAGGGCTAACCATGGAGGAAGATGGGATCCGGTAAGATTAATCCCGGTGAAGTGGTCTATTAAGTCAGATATTTATCAAAATGCTTTATAGGAGCAGTGGTTCATTATTTGGTCTGTTATCTGTACTACAGGGAACATTAGCTTTCTGAATAGGTCATTTTGCAAGTTCTCTCTGTGATAGGACTGGGATTTTATAGATTGCCTCCAGTGACATTGGCTGCTGCATGCTCTCCATTTAGAAATAAAGCAGCCCACGGCCTCATATCCAATTCATAGAATTCCATGCCGAAGCCGAAGCCCTGCCTAATAGGATCGTCTTACAGCGAGGAGCCGCATCTTTACATAGCTCCCTTGTAAAGCTGCTTATTGATTGAGCAGTTGGTTACGGAGGTGTAAAACCTGACAGTGGTAAGCATTTTCTCCGTCTGTTGTTTGAGCCCTTGGAGGAAGGAGAGTACTTGGCACATGGAGAGAAATGTTGAAGTTATCTTGAAGGACACAAGGGGAGTATGGAAAGCAGTATCTGTTGTGCCTGGTTAACTTCGCTGTGCTCTTAGAGGAGGTGCTACAGGCCATTAAATTTAGGAAGCTTCAGGTGACTGGCGGAAAACCCCCGAGGGCAGCTCGTGTGGGTTCCATCTTTTAAGCATGGCGTGGCTTTAGTGGATTGGAAAAGGGAACACAATTAATCCATTATTTCATAAAGAAAACCACTGAGAACACTGCAGTGTTGTCAATGCGGGGGGAAAAAATCAAGGTTGTACCCATAAAAGCGGTGTTTGGAATGGGATTTTAAAATGGCAAAAAATAAATAAGCAAAGTCTCACAAGCCGAGAACTTGTGCGTGACAGGAGACTTTTTTCCCCCAAATTAATTCCTTCTTTAAAAAGTCAGCATCAGGTTTTTCCCTGCTTATTTCTGTAGTGCGCATGAAGAGAAGTGGGGAAGGGAGGATCCGGCCCCTCAGTCACCTTTTCCTGCAGGGCAGCGACGCTGCACAGTTACGCTCCTAGGTCCCTGCTGAGCCCCTAGGCCCACCCTCACCTGGCCCCTCTCCATCTCAGGACGGAAGGCCCCCTTCCCACTGAGCCTTGGCGCTGCTGACTCCTCTCTCTCCCTGACCCACTTCTAACACACCAGCGAATCCCACCAGCGTAGCCTGAATTACCCACGGAACCTGGTCACTTGGCCACCTGTGCCTATCCCACGGGAATCACACCGTGGCCTTCTGTGTTCCTTGCTGGCCCTCCCATCCTCTGCTTACCATGTCATAATTCCTTCCAGGGGTTCAGTGAAAACCAAACCCCTTCCTATGTCCTGAGAAACCTTTCAAGATTTGGTCTCTGCTGAAGTCACCTTTTACCTGTCTCCCTTTTGCTTATTTTCCTCTACCACACTGGGGTCTGTGCTAATCTTTAAGAGCCCAGTTTTCTGCCCCAGGGACTTTGCACAGGCCACTCTCTTTGGTATATTATTTGCTACCTGCAGCCGCCTACTTGCACCTCCTTCACGCAGTTGTTTAATTGCCGCTCTCCTGGGGGTCCTTCGTGACCGTTCTGCTTGAAGTGCACCCCTCTCTCTCCACCTCTCTTCTTTACACCTTGTTGCACCATCTACCTGCTCCATGCTTTCTTTGGGTGTCTGTCCTGCCCCCCACGTTGTGAGCCCCAGAGCGGCTGCAGCTCTGCTTCACTGCTGGCACTGGGTCATGTCTGGTGAATGAATTCCTGACCACAGTGACCAAAACTGGGGAGGAGACCCAGTGCACCTCTAGGAGGAGGAGGCTTTCAGGCGTCCTGGGAGCTAAGTGGGAGTGGGGGGAAACCGGGCAATCACAGCCGGGATGTTGAGCTTTCATTCTGTACTTGGTCTTTGAGACGGGAAACCTCGGTCTCTGTTCCCTGGCAGCAGCGGCCATGTCACCCTGCTCGGGCTCGGGCTTGGAAGTTGCGCCTGAGTGCACAAGCACGCGTGCTCCCTCTCACACCTGTCCAGATGCGACGGGAATCGCTCTCTCACCACAGCCGCCCGCGTACCAGGTGATAATCTAGTTTTCAGACAGCAGTCTTGGGATGAGTTAATTACGGTGTCTGCATAATTTTTCTCTTATCATTATTCCTTCCTGAAGGAGCTAGGATTCGTGCTAACTATCTCCACATGGAAGATGGGGTCACCAAGTAGCTAATGGACTCTCCCAGATGAGAACAGGGACGCAAAGCAGGCTGCCTCATTGCTACCAAGGGTCTCTTTCTTTGTTTTAAAGGTAGTAATATCCAACAAAACGTATCAGAACAAAGTCAATCAAAGCAGAACTGGTATAGAACTTCAAAGAAAGATCCTATGAAAACAATAGCTACTATAGTATATCTTGTTTTCAGAATAGTTTACCATTCCATCAGGTATAGTAAAATCAAAACAAGAACAAAACACAATAAAACCAATAAAAACAGAATATGAAATAAAGCAAAAAAAATTAATCAGAATAAAGCAAAACAGTGAGAACAATATTGGGCCTGAAAGACAAGACAGAAGGGAATCCCCCATATTTGCTACATTACATACTGTCATCCTTCCAAGAGATGCTCAGACTGCTGGTCCCAGGCCTGCAAAATCAACCAAACAATACAAGCATTTAGTTGCTTTATGTACCTTAGTTGCTACCAACTTAGCCAGTCCTCCGAACCAGCAGGTTGCTTACCGTGTCGGGGGGGTGTCCTTGATTCATGTTGTTGATTCTTAGCCCACGTGCCAGTAGGCGTTGGGGACACACCTCTTTCTCTTCCTGGAGTCTGTGCCAGTTGTGCAGTCAGCTGGAAGGCAGGCTAGTTGTCTTTTGGTTGGAGCCTCTCTCCAAGGGTCTCTGTCTTAGACACCCGCAAGTATTTTTTATTCCTGAAAATGAAAACAAAACCACCACTGTATTTCCAACCTCTAAGGAATGAAAAAATGCAACAAACAACAAAAACACACTGCACATAAATAAGCTGTGAAGACCACGAGAGAACAGGAGACTTCACCTGCGTGGTCCGACCTTACAGTCTTTGAGGACTCTCGCGTGGTTTGGAAAAGATTTGGGAGGATTTGAGAGCGTTTTCACAGGAAAGGAAAAGCAATTTGCAGATGGTCAACGAGAAATTCTTCCCTTATAACAATGTCTTACCATGTTACTTGTCATTTATTTGTATTTCCTTACTTCTTCAATTTCTGATGTGTCAGAGCATAGATAACAACCTGGGAGTAGCCTGTCAGAGCTCTGGATCATCCTTTTGGGGAAACCCAGCACATGAAAGCATTGTCACTCAGTTGTGGGACACTTAGTTGCAGGACTCCTTAGCGATGGCTCAAGTTTTCGGAAATGTGCATATTCCTGGGGACGCAGAGGTTAACCCTTCCCCTGGATCAATGATTGCGGTTGGTGTGACAGGGTGGACCAGTGAGCCACGAGGCTTCTGTGTGAGGCACCAAATCCAGACCTCTAGAGGAATGTGTGTCAAAGTGAGAAGCAGCTCTTTGAAACTTTGCCTGGGTTTAAGAAATGAAGTTGTAAATACTTCTTTAGAATTTTCCAGTTATGTAAAACGAGGCCGTGAGGTTTCTGTGTATGTTTAAAGAGTGTGTAAGTTTATAACTCTGAGCGTCTTGAATACCTTGACTCTGAAGCCTGGAGCTCTGTCAAGGGGAGGATTACTGACTTCTCCTGGCTGGAAAGGAGGGAGGACAGACGAAGCGATGGTGACGCTCCAGTTACAGATTGTCCAGGTACGCGGGGCTGGGTGACAAAGCACTACGACAGGCAAGCACACTCGTGGACTCTCGGAGTGAGGATTCGGGGTCCTGCCGAGACACTGAGGTTCTGCTTCGGGCGTGGGGCCCCGGCAGCCTGAGCACAGGGGTGCGGAAGCCCCAGAGCTCTCCTGGAATCTCAGGGCTCGATGCAGACGGATGCTTCCCGGGCGGCCTCTGCTGTCACCCAGTGTCAACTGTGGTAGCTGGAGATCTGGGGAGGGTGGCAAGTGCGTTTGCACGTGAACATGGTTTCAATAATTTGTTGCTAGAGGATGGTCTGTGTTGATTTTTAAAAGTTTAAAGAGTTTAAAATTGTTTGACACTCTTGCAGTTAAGGGTGGTGTCTGGGTAAGTGGCTTGTGTCTGCTTCATGCAAAAGTGTAACCCAGAAAAATGTGGAATGGAAGTTATTCTGTGAGGAAGTTCTGCCATATTGCTGCTCATCTGAGAGTTTTTAATCGTCAGTGGATGTCAAAATTGGTCAATGCTTTCCTACATTTTTAGAGATAATCATATGACTTCTTTTGTGATTGAGTGTATGAATATGGAAAATTACATTGATTTGTAAGTAGTGAACCAATTTTTCATTTTTGGAATAAATATCACTTGGCCATGGTATTTGTTTTTATATGTGGCCAGAATCAATTTGCTATTTCATTAGGGATTTTTATGGCTGATTATAGTTTTCTTTTTCTTCCAGTAATGTCTCTGTCTCATTTTAGTGCCAGGGTAGTTCTGATTTCATAAGCTGGGAAACATTTCTCCTATACTTTCTGGACATATGTGTAAAATTGTTATTCTGATTTTACCTGATATTTGGATGAATCCACCAATGAAATTGCCTGGGGGCTGGGGCTTTCTTACAGATAATATTTTAAACTATGAATTAAAATTTTTAAAAAGATGTAGAATTCTCAGATTATTTCTTTTTGAATGAGTTTTGGTAGGTTTCATCTTTCAAGAAGTGTTCCATTTCATGTATGCTATCAAGTACTGTTCATGAGATCCCTGTATTATGCTTTCAATGTTTATAGGACCCACAGCAATATCTCTCTTTTAATGCCTGAGATTAATTATGCCATCTCTCTCTGTCTCTCTCTCTCTGACTCTGATCGTCTGGCTACAGGTTTATGAATTTCACTGAGTTTTTCAGCTCTCAGTTTCATTGATTTTTTTCTACTGGTTTTTTATTTCATTGATTTCTACTCTTATCTTAATTATTTCCCTCTTTCTGCTTTCTTTGGGTTTAATTTGCTCTTCTGTTGCTAGTTTCTTTGGTCTTTTGAATGTTAATAAGTGAGATTTTGAAGGAAAAAGTCTCTGGAGGAACCCATGGCCATACTATCTGCTGTCTTATTACATAAGGCCCACTGTAGCAGTTGGAAAAAGTTTTGCTGTTGTTCCATTTCCAAAGATTAAAGGAGAAAATACCCTAACAAAACCTGATGTATGGGAGCTAGAAGATTTTCACTTCAAATTTTTTTATTCATTCAACCAAGTGTTGTACGTATTGAGTGTTGTACATGCTGAGTGTTGCAGGTGCTGATTGTTGTAGGTGCTGAGTGTTGCGGGTGTTGAATGTTGCCAGTACTGAGTGATGCAGGTGCTGATTGTTGTAGGTGCTGAGTGTTGCAGGTGCTGAATGTTGCCAGTACTGAGTGTTGCAGGTGCTGACTGTTGTAGGTAATGAATGTTGCAGGTGCTGAGTGGTTTAGGTATCAAGTGTTGAGGGTGTCAAGTGTTGTAGGCTCTGAATGTTGCAGACGCCCAGTGTCCCAGGTGCTGAGTGTTGCAGGTCCTGAGTGTTACAGTTGCCAAGTGCTGCAGGCCCCAAGTGTTGTAGATGGCGTGTGTCGCAGGTGCTGAGTGTTGCAGGTGCTGAGTGTTGCAGGCCCTGAGTGTTGTAGGTGCTGAGTGTTGCAGGTGCTGAGTGTTGCAGGACCTGAGTGTTACAGTTGCTGAGTGTTGCAGGTGCTGAGTGTTGCAGGTCCTGAGTGTTACAGTTGCTGAGTGCTGCAGGCCCCAAGTGTTGCAGGTGCCGTGTGTCGCAGGTGCTGAGTGTTGCAGACGCTGACTGTTGTAGATAATGAGTGTTGCAGGTGCTGGGTGTTGCAGGTGCTGACTGTTGTAGATAATTAGTGTTGCAGGTGCTGAGTGTTGCAGGCTCTGAGTGTTGCAGGTGCTGTGTGTTACAGGTGCTGAGTGTTGTAGGCGCTGAGTGTTGCAGGCACCGAGTGTTGCAGGTGTGGAGTGTTGTAGGTACTCAGTGTTGTGGGTACTAAGCTAAAGAAAGGATTGACTCCAGTTGGGCGTGCACTGAATATATAAGGACACAAGGAAGGTAAACAGTGGGACATGCTCTGAAGGACTCAGTCATGTGCCTGTGGAGAGGGGACACAACCTAGAGCCATGGGGCCATCAGACCCAGAGGTGGTCTTCCTCGTCAGAGGACATTGGGTCACAACTGTGCCCACCTCTGTGTATTGTCACCTCTGCCTCCATGAGGCAGCAGCAGAGACACAACGGCCTGCAGAGCCTGATGTATTTGTTACCTGAATGTTTAGCCTTACAGAAACGTACCAACTCCTCGCCTAGCAGAGGACAGAGGAGAAGCCAGGAAGGCTTCTCGGTGGAGGAGACACTGGGTGGAGATTGAAATGGGTGAAAGAGTAGCCGGACAAAGGTGGCAAGGCCCATCCAGGGCTGTGCACAGACGGCAGGTGGGCAGAAGCGCCCAGGCTGGGGATGCCAGCTGTGTGGTCATGAGACCTGCGGCTCATGTGGGGAGAGGCCCCGGGCAGGTGTGCCTGGAGGTTGTGGAGCTCGGGACCGGCTCAGTGGACGGGCAGGCTGTGGATTCCTTCCCATATGGAAGTTTCTGAGCTCATAAAAGATGTCGGGAAACTGACTACAGTGAAGTGCTTTATAATGAAATGGCCTTTCACCATATTTGTGGAATCATATGCTCAAATGTAGAACATGTATAGCTGTATCAGTGTATTTACATAGGGTAAATATAAATATATTTCACAAATGCAATTATACACCATGAAACATCATCATAATTAAAGCAATTACCAAAATACTATAAAAGTGAATTCACACTGGGTGCTTCTCTAGTAACAGAGTAAACAAGCAGAGTGAGGAGGCTGTCTCAGAACGTTTCTGCTTTAACAGGAGAGGACAGGGGTTCCAGCTCTGAGCCCCAGGTGTGCCGTGGCATCTGTGATTCTGTTCGTGGGAAAGTCGTGGGCAGTGCTCAAGCGGCCTGCCCACCGCCTCGACTCATAACTGAGGAGTGAGCTGGGTTTCCATCACATCCCTGAGCCCAAACCGAGACCTGAGGGTGTCTGCAGTGGAGCCAGTGGGGAGTGTCCAGAGCCTGGGGCGGGGGGCGGTTTGTCTACCCTTTCTTAAGTGGCTCTGTGCATGACAGTCGGTGACTCTTGGGTGACGCTGACCACACTGCTGGCTTCACTTTGCTGTCGCCTTTGGTCTCCCCAGAACTGAAGGAGTGAAGTCGAAGCACAGTGAATTCTGAGTACATCGGGTTTGAGACACTATTCCTGTCTTTGCCCTGGCAGGAAGTACATTTCCTTCTGTCCTTGGGGTAGCACTTCATTCACTTGGAGGTCCAGAGGGTGGTTAGACAGGCTTTAACATCCACGCAAAGTTCAATACTCTCTTAGTCTTTCTTTTGTATTTTTATTGTAAATCACCCTCAAAAGTTGTAATCCCAGGTATTCAGGAGGCTGGAGCATGAGGGCTGCAAGTTCTAGCCCAGCTTGGGCAATTAAATGAAACCCTATTTTAAAATAAAAAATAGAAAGAGCTGGATATAGCTCAGTGCTGGAGCCTCTGGATTTGATCCCTCAAAAAAAAAGTCTTTATTCATAACTAGGTAGGGTGTGAGAGCATGTTTGTGGCTGTGTCCTATTGGTCATTGCCACATCAAGGACCATGGATGTCACCTCTGTGGCTGGCAGCGCACTGACACAACCTGCTCTGCACTCGCCCCGCCCCGGCCCGCACCGGGCACTGGAAGGAGGCGGCATCTCTGGGCTTGAGCATCCCTGCAGCGTCTGTTTCTGTGTTCTCATTGCCATTACCTCTGCGGGTCGATATTCTCTAACTGCTTCTACCACTCTCCGTCTACGAAGAAATGGTCTTGTGTTAATTCACATTTGCAATGAAATGTGGATCTTGTGCATATTCCGTCTGAATCTACGAGCCTTAACTCTTATGTTGAGCTAGCCCATCAAGGTCATCACTACTTCACGTAGCTGAAGCTTATTTTTAGTTTGCACAGTTGAAAAACAAGGCAGCACCTAAGGTCTTAGTGGAAATCAAAGTGTTTGTATTGCAGATGATGGGAGGAGGACAGGAGCACCGCACCGAACTTCCTTTTTCCAGGACGGCCAGGCCACGATCTTCTGGTCAAGAGGTGCGCAGCCTCTCAATGTCACACAGCTAGGATTCTTCCATTATTAAAATGCAGATGTGCCAAGCAAGCTGGAACATTCTGTACATGCACAAAATAATGAATTTCGTTTGTCATGTTTTACAGAAATTAGTCAAAGAAGGATTCTGCTAATAAATGCTTACTTTTTTTTTCCTGCAGAGGTGGGACCTCAGATTTCCCTAGGCCGGCTGTGGAATTACTCGGAAGTAGAAACCTCAGCGAGTTTAAAGAGCCGACCCAGCTTGGAATCGATTCTTTTTGTCTTGCTACCTGGTCCTGACCTTGTCCTTCCTCAACAGGGATCTAATGTTCTCTCCTCTCTGCTTTGTTCAGTCATCCTCAGGAAAAGGGAGACCTTGGGGCTGCTCTTCCTGGCTGAGTGGACAGATTTTTGTCTTTAGTTTCCACAGCTATCGATCAGGACCCATCGTGAGAAGCAGTCATGGGGTAATGCTGTGAACATCAGGTTCAATGCCAGAGAGGGGGTTTGACTGCTGTTACTAGATAATGACCACTTTGAAACTAAATATCTCTGCTTGCAGAAGAGGCAGCATCCAAATTCTGCTTTCTGTTGATGTTTCTCTTCTGCCACCATTAGTAACTGGAAACAGAAACATCTGGACTATTGGTAAGGTTGCAAACAGTATTCATGTTCGAACCATTATTTTGGAAGGTATTAAAGACTGAAAACACAGTTATCTGAATGTAGTTTGGAAAATAATTCTTTGTTTTCTTGGAGTGCCCATATATCAGGTTTATCTTCCAAGACAGTCAGACGCTGGGGTCTGTGTGTGCACACGTCCACCCAGACAGGTCTACACTAGGGATGTGTGCGTCCCACCGGTCTGCGGAACCTGACAGTCGCACCACAGGAGACATCGAGCCACAGGGATCCAGTGCGGTCTTCAGGCGTTGTGTTACGTTGTGTAAATTTCAGCTGGACACAGAGGCTGTCTAAGGAAGTCTGTTTCTCAGGGAGTGTTGCTATTGCAGCTACAAGTGGACGCCAGGCCGAGAGGGGGAAGAAAGCCCAGCAGCCCTCCTCCCCTTACAGCGACTGTCACCGCACATACTGGCAGAATGTCAGGCTTGTCCGCCACTTCCGGCCCCCCACTCCCTTGTTCTGGAGCCGCCCAGGCCTCCCAGGCCCTGCTCTGTCTGTGACCTTCCCACGCGTGTGACCCTCGGACCTGCTCCTGTTCTGCCTTCACCTCTGGGCCCCGGCCCCTTCCTCAGAAGCCCTGTCTTCCCGCCTTCCCTCAAGCACCGTAGCAGCTCTTCTGTTTTACGTGGGCTGATTTTGCCTTGCCTGACTTTTGTTTCTCTAGCTGGCGAGCTTCACTGGGAGGAGGAGGGCGGAGGGCGTCTCTCCTGAGCGTGCCTTGGAGAACAAGGCCTCTTCCCGGCTCCTCTTGAGGCTTAGAGAACTGGTGAGAAGCATCGTCTCCGTGTCCTGCTCCCCGGGGCTGGGGGCACGGAGAGGGTCAGTTCGAGACATCTCATGACTCCTCACATTCCCGTAGTCTCGTTTTCCGCCCTGGACTTTATCTGCAGCCCCGGGCAGCCTCGGCTCTGCCCACCCACTCTCCAGCCCTGTGTTCGAGGCCTTTGCTTGGGGCCTGGTCTGGTGTCCCGGGCTTCATCAACTTGACGGTCTGGGTGCATCTTCAGAGATGTGACTGAAGATGTCTATAAGCTGCAAATATAAGGTCTACAAAGGGTGGGGGCAACGCCTTTCCCCCTCCCCTGTGTCTGAACAGTTCACTGTAGGACCTGAAGGAGTAGTCATTCACTCAGTCACTCGGTCAACCAACTAATTGAGACACAAAATAAAAACTATTAGTTTTTCTTTGGGAAATCTTTGTCTCACGACTTCGGGCCGGTTGTCAACATTAGACATTGTAATAGCTGCACTGTGCTTACACTGCGTTTCCTTAGCTTATTGGATTACACAGCTCCCTCTTGCTCCGTTTGGCGCTTTGCACGGACCTTTGTGGCAGACTCAGCCACCATTACCAGTTCTGTTCTACCCAGGAGAAGACCAAGCTTGGGGTCACGCAAGGCCGAGACCAGAGTCAGACCTGGGTCTGCGGGGCCCACGTGGCGCCCGCTCCTGCAGGGGCCCTCGGGATGTGGCCCCGGTCTTCGTGCTCTCCGTGGGCTCCCAGTGCGGGAGCCCTCTGTGCCCCGGAGTCACCCTCTGTGCTCTTGATCACATGCCGCGGCGGGTTTCTAGGGCCACCGCAACAGAGCACAAGCAGGTGGCCTAAAGCGGCGACGTTTCCCCGCTTGGGAGGCTGAGAGCCCCGTCTGAGGGGTCTGTGGGGCTGGGCCCTCCCGAGGTTTCCCCAGAGTCTGTCCCAGGGTGCCCCTGGCTTTGGCGGTGCGTTTTCCATCCTTGGCGCTCCTGGCCGGCAGAAGCACCGCCCTGGCTCTGCCATCATTGTCACACGCGTTCTCCCTGTGCGCGGCCCTCCCTTCACACTGTCACCTTCACACAGAGACCCCTGTCCTACTGGACCAGGGTCCCGCCCTACTCTGCAGGACACCATCTGAGCCATTTACGTCTGCGGTGGCTCTGTTTCCTAATCTGGTCTTACTCCGAGGAGCCAGAGGTTAGCAGTTCCTTTGAAAGGGAAAAGACCCAACTCCTTGCTCGGGCTGGTTCTTGAGGTGGGTTCTGGACAGCAGCCCCTGGTGTGTGCAGGGCGCCCAGCACCCCAGCCCCAGAGGGCCAGGTCTGCCAGCTGCTTCTTCCCGCCAGCTTCCCTGGAAACAGATGAGAGAAGCGCAGTCAGCCAGGAAGTCCTTGGGCCCAGCCGGGCAGAGAGGGCCCGGTGCGGGGCAGAGAGGGCCCAGTGCGGGGCAGAGAGGGCCCGGTGCGGGGCAGAGAGGGCCCGGTGCGGGGCAGAGAGGGCCCGGTGCCGGGCAGAGAGGGCCCGGTGCCGGGCAGAGAGGGCCCGGTGCGGGGCAGAGAGGGCCCGGTGCCGGGCAGAGAGGGCCCGGTGCCGGGCAGAGAGGGCCCGGTGCCGGGCAGAGAGGGCCCGGTGCCGGGCTCCATGCTGATTACTGAGATGACACTGATTTTTTTTTTTTAATTTGATTCCACGAGGAACAGGTTGAAAAACAAAACAAAGCACGAGCAACAAGAAATAGACCTAAGAGCACAGAGCAGTGTCCAGAGGCTGTGACACGAATTTCCCTCCCCTTCTCACCCTGTGGACTTCTGCGGGTGCCTGCCTCCCCTTCCAAATGCTCCCCCAAGTCTGTGCACCCAGTTTTCGGGACGGAGGGAGGCTTTGCTCTGTGATGCGTCGGTGAATGTATTTGTAACCTTAGGCCAAACTCTGTCTATTGATTGCCTGTCCGTGAGGTATCCATTACCTGTTTTCTTTTCAAGACAGGCTCAGTGGAGGGAATGCTCTCTTTAGGAGGTGAAATTTTAAAAAGCAAGAAGAAAATACATTAAGCAATGTTGCTTTGATCTGCTTTGTAGAGGCAGGCGACATGGGCAGCCTGCATCAACCCTAGGAAATCACAGCCGGAATCCGGCTTTCAAACCATATATTCCAACACTCTGTACATTTTTTTTCTCCAGGGAAAGAGAGAATTACAGATTGGGGGGTGTTCTGTGCTTACAATTAAGTGAATTACTTGCTGGCTCATCTCTAACTTTAATTACTTTCTCTTCTTCAACTTTGCAATTAGCTGATGTTGCTACAAATTTTTGTCACATACTTAATCTTTATATAGCGTTTTTGGCCAGGGCGCAGTTGGAGTCCGAGAGCTGTGCGGGGATTCTCCTCCCGAGGCGACCCGGTCTGGGCGGCGGTCTCCAGAGCATGCGGGAGAAGGCGCTGCCTGCACGGAGCACGAGCGGGTGAGGATGGTTTTCAGCGTCCCCAGCCTGGCCGACACCGGGCGGGAGCGCGGCCCGGGCTGGCCAGTGCGCTCGGCCCCCTCCGCAGCTTGGCAGCGATGCGGCACTGATTTCGCACCGGGAACCCTGTGCACACGAGGTTTCCCAAACCTCTGCGCACCCCGAGATAGGATTCCACCCAATAAACAGGCAACGTAGCTGAGTTTGAGACGGATTATATAACGCGGCCACTTAAGAGAGGCAGGGTTTCATCCCCGGGGTTGTCGCCTCCCAAGCCCCATCCCACCTCTGCTACACAGTGTCGCCCCACTGGGCGCTCAGGGTGGGAGGGGCAGCCGCATGGGTCGGCAGGAGCAGCAGAACCCTGAAACCGGGCCCTGAGCTGGGAGTTTGGGAGCTCCTCTAGGAGAGGAGCTGAAGTAGGGAAAGAGAAAAAAAGATCCCTGAGTTTTAAATTCAGAGAGTTTGGAAGGGGATGGGTGATACACGCCCACACTGGATGCGATGCCAACTATGGACTGAGCTGCTCCAAACTGTGAGCCAAAGTAAACCTTTCCTCCCTCAATTGGCAGGTGCCGCTGTTGTGATGCTTTATCAACACTCGAGAGGCATCATCCCGTCCTTAGTTTTCAGGAAGCCCTGTGGGAAGGAACTCCATCACCATGTGACAGAGGAGGAGTCGGGGTCTGAGGAGTTTCAGGAAGTTCCCAAGCCAGACCTTTCCTGTTCTAGGTCTAACCAGTGGTGGGGGAAATCCAGGGGTTTTATCACGCACTCCACGTCACATGTTGCCTCTGTGCCACGTACAGGGGAAGTAGCATTCACTGAGAGCCCAGCGTGTATCAGGCCCCACAGGAGTCACCTTCTGTATCTCCCCGTTGCCATGTTCATAACCACTTTTGGAGATACTAACCCGACTGCTTTACGGATGGAGCAACCGAGGCTGGGAAGAGTGAAGCAACTGTTTAATGTAGAACACTTGGAGCCATGGGCTTCCAGGGGTCCAGCTGACATAGGGGAGGGAGGCAGGAGGCACGGGAGGAGCAGGGAGGAAGCCATCCTCGGCCCCCGAGTGGGCGGCGGGGTGGTGGGGGACTTGCGATGGCATCGGTGGGGAGCTGCTGGTCATTCCCTCCTCTCCAGTCTCAGCTCCCAGGGAGCGGAAGCACTGGCTTTTAGATGAACTGGAAGTCGTCTGGTGAGCTGGGAAGCTATGCGTCCTCCCTCAAGCTCCTCCTTTGCTTAGATTCTTTTTGTTTTTTTGTCCCTTTTTGGGGTACTGGGGATGAACCCTGAGTTTCCTCACAGAGCTACACCTTCAGTCCTTTCCTTCTATTTTTAATTTTGAGAAAAATTCTTACAAGTTGGCGAATTGTTTGGGCAGGGTGCAAATTTGTGATCTTCCTGCCTCTGTTTCCCAGACTGCTGGGATTAGGGGTGAGGACCAGACAAACCTGGCTTCTTCATCTTCCGAGAGGACACTAATCTCGTCATCAGGATTCCAGTTTCAGACCTTACCTCTCAGAGGCCCCATCTTTAAAAGCAATCATGCTGGGGGCCAGGTTCAACATGAGCTTGGGGAAACACGAACCTTCAGTTCATATCACCTCTCATTGCTCATCAAGAGACCTTGTTAAATTAATGGGTTCCTTCCAAAGGGAGTGGAAGCAGGCAGGACCTAAGAGGGTGAGGCAGACAGAGAATCTGGTCCTAACAAACTCAGATATTAAAGGAAGACATGGGAAATAATTGAATATTTGGGTTTGATTCTTTCAGCCAAGAACTGCAAGACACTGCAAAGTTAGCTGAGAATCAGAAGGCCACGTGCCAGAAAATGCCTTGCCAATGTCTCGGGGGAAGCGTGCCTGGGCTGTGCTGTCCCCTGTTAAGGCCTTGTCTTTGGGCTCCTTGTCCCTGTGGGTAGCACTTGCCTGAATTTCTACTTTATTCTGTTTGATTCTGTGGCCATAAATATCCTCCGCACGACACTCTGAGCGACCTCTTGCCAAGGAAATGGCTTTTTAAGCTAGTGAATCACATATTTACACGGCACTTCCTTCTGTTCCCTCTTTTCATTTCCATGTAAAATATTTCAGAGGACATTAAGTGTTCCCTGAAATTGCCATGGGAAAACCCCAGCGAAGTGCTTAGAAATATCTGCATGCTCAGAAAAAATCATTTGCCAAGTAATCACCCACAAGAGTGAGTAAATCACGTGGGAAGAAGGAAAAGGTTACATTCCAATCTCACCGAGGAACAGCTGCCACTGCTGAAACAGAGGAGAATCGATAACATAAAACAGGGTTTGATTTTTAAGGTGGAACAAAGCAGAAAGTTTCCAATTGAAGTTTTTTGGCGGTGCCCCAATCTTCATTTTTACATAAAAGAATCTCTTCTTGAACACAGAGTTTCTGGAATGGTTCATCCATTATGTGTAGGACACAGGGCGAGGCTGGAGAAGGAGTGTGGGTGAAGGAGCCAGTAGATTTAGCTCTTCATTCTGGTTCTTGTGCCAGGAAGGATGGGATTTACAGTCAAGTGACCCAAACCGTGAAGTCTTAAACTGTTGCGTAAACCCAGTATCAACCCGAAAGGAAGACGCCTTGCACCAAGGAGTTGAAAGGTGAACTATTTATCTCACAGGTGGACTGGCAGGAAGATCAGTTCCAAATCACCAGTCTGGAGTCAGCTTTGGGTTTAGTTTACATAGGACTTACAAGCAGGAAATACAAAAGCTGATAGCAGGTTGTTATATAATTGGTTACATGCATCAAGTCGCATATTGTTAGGCAAACTTGTTCTAGGTGGGTTTACTTAAAAGGAATTATTTATTGTAAGGTGGGAAAATTCTGGGAGGGGGTGCTGAGCAGAGTGGGGAGAGTTAAATGTGTCGTTGACGGGGTCAGTCTGTCCTAGGTAGAAAGTCCCGGAAACATGTTGGAAAAATAGAATGTAATTTTAAGTGGGGAAATGCAGGCATTGCCGCTGGACGGGGTCGGGTTGACCTGGCATCTGTGAGAAGCAGCTGGACACGGATGGTCAAGGCTGACTGAGGTTAGCAGTCTAGCTATGTGACAGGCAGGATACGCGTAGCCTGTCTCAAATAGCAACTGGCTACTAACTGATTCTTAAATTTCTGCTAATTTTCTATTACATTCCAATTTCTGTTACAAAACCAGGTAAAGGCTTGTTTCGCTTTCACATAAAAATCCAGAGGGAGGCAGTCTGGGGACAGTACTGACCTCAGGAATTGTGGCTGTTTCTCTTTGGCATGCTGTGCCCTGGACTGTGGTCCTGTGTGCTCCAGCATGGTGGCCAAGGGGGTCAGTCATCCCACAAGCGACTGAAACAGCAGGTGAAGGAGACGGAGGCAGGGAAGGGACAGGCAGCCTTTCAGAGCGATTTTCATTGCCGTATAAAACCCCTATGAAAAAATGAAGAGTTACAATATACAGCTTAGTAATTGTTAGGTTTTTTCATTGGCACGGTAGAGAAGCAAGAGCAGAAAAAGGAAAAAAAGGAAAAAGGCCTTTACCGCGGGCATGAGAGGGCTGCAGAAGAGTGCAAGTCCTTCCAAGGCAGACAGAGAAGGGGCGGGCTTTTATTCAGTTTGACAGGAGGTGGAGCTTGAAGGGGTGGGCAGAGTGACATAGTGACAGCTGACTGGGGGAACACTGGTGTGCGTACTTGTGCACAAAGCAGGAAGTTCAATTTGAGCTTGGAAGAAGAACCCGGAAGTTAGTATTAAAGCGACACGCTGTCACTCTAAGACCCTGCACTGTGTTGGGCAGGCGCCATGCTGAGCCTGGTGAAGCTTCACACGGGTCAAACCCATCAGTAGTTATCACAGAAACTGTGCTCACAGAATTACTATGGCTGAGGGGTTGACACTCCAGGGTCCTCTACACCCCTTCTTTCTGGAAAGGTAGCCACTATCCTACCTTCTTTGCCTGTTTTTGAATTTTATGGAAATTGAATCCTACACTGTTATTCTTGAATCCACCTTGATTCTCTTAAAAGTTTACTTGTGATACTCATCATGGCAGTGTATATAGCTACAGATAGTTAGGTTTCTCTGGTGTAAGCCGTTTGTTTTATCCTACTGTTGTGCTGGGTTGCTTCTAACCACGGCTGTTAGGAAGGGCGCGTGGATGAGTGCTCTAGCCCTCACCTCCTGTGCACCGTGTGTCTGCAGGGCCGTGCACGGCGGAGCGAAGTCACCACCCAGCTGCAGGGGTCTCCAGGGCGCCACTTTCAATGCTCAGTGTTACCTTTTTAGTGTTAGCCATTTTCCCGGGTGTCTTTTTTATTTATAGCTTTTTTTTTCATTTCAGTGATTAATGATGAGGTTGAACATCCTTTTTTTCTATTTATGGCCTTTGGGATATTTTCAACAGCAAAGTGCCTGCTCATTAATTTCCTTGCCCATTTTTCTGTTGGGTTGTCTTTATTCTATTGATTTTCTGGAGGTCTTAACATATTCTGATACCAGTCTATTGTCAGTTGAATGTGCAGCACACATTCTGTCCAGGTTGTAGCTTGCTTTTCATTTTTTATAATATTATAATTGTTTTTATTGGTGCATGTTTGCAATGCATAAGTACATTCATTGTGGGGAGTTGGTTCATACACATACTGCATCTTAATCCTTTTTACTTCCCTATCCTCCTTCTGTAATGCCTGTTTTCATGCATAGAAGATTGTAATTTAAATCTTAGTTATCTTGTATTTTTGCTTTTTTATTTGCACTTTATTTGCTCTTTCACTGCCACAAGATCAGGAAGATACTAATGTCTCTAAGGTGCAAGAAGCTTCATTCACTTCATTTCACTCAGTTATACGGAAGGATACACTTGAGGCTTTTATAGGTTAATGGATGCAACCAGAGACATCCTCATAAGTGAAATACATCAGACTCGCATGTGTAAACATTGTATTGTCTCCCTAGTGTAAAAACCTGGAAGAGTAAGTAGGATCCAAAATGTACAATAGATATTGTGAATGTGAAAGGGGAAGAAACTGCTCAAAAGGAAATAGCAACTGGGAAAGGAGAAAAGAAAGAAGGGAAAAGATTGTATATATAACAAGACAGATAATTATACTACTAATCTGTTAGTTCATCAAAGGAACAGTTCGTGCTTTCATCATTTGGTCATTTTTTCACTCCTGTATCTCGCACTCTGAGCAACTACTTTGAAGATAACAATACACAATATATCAACCGTTGTTAATCTCCTATGATGTTGTTTTGAAATTCTGTATCACTTTTGTTATTTTTCCATTTTAAAATAAAAAAATTTAAAACCTACTTACAGTAATCTTCATGAATGATGTGAGAGGCAGATGAAGTTTTGTTTTGATTTTCTGTGTGGTTAGAGAGTCTCTGGTGAAGACACCAGATTCTGAAGTTTTAGCTGTTGACTGAATTTGATAAATAGATGTGAAATGATCAGATCTCTTGTTTTTCTTATGTTAATTTTGATGAGTATTTAAAAAAATAATATGTTGGAATAATAATAGATTAACCAGAAGTTAAAAAATATACAAGTAGACCCAATTTCTCCAGTAGTGGCATTTTACATAAATGTTAGTACAATACACTATAAAACCCAGGAAGTAGACAGTGCTTGGATCCATAACACACACTGACATTTCTCTGGCTTGATATGCATG
>RJWM01007574.1:0-77434 GCA_004363535.1 Dasyprocta punctata | reverse complement strand
ATTTTTTTTTTTTTTTTTTTTTTTTTTTTTTTTTTTTTTTTTTTTTTTTTTTTTTGCGGCACCGGGGATTGAACTCACAACCTCGCGCCTGCCAGAGCAGGCGCTTAAGGCACTGAGCCAAACTCCCGGCCCTGGTTTTTTTGAGGCAGGGTCGCACTATGTAGCTCAGGCAGGCCTTGCACTCGCGTTGTGGCCCAAGCTGGCCTCGAACTCACAACGCTCCGCCTACCTCAGCCTCCCGAGTGCGTGGTAGGAATTCTAATTAGCTATGCTCTTGCTAATATGTATGGATTAAAATCAAAGAAAAACCTAGATCTAGATGTGACTTTAGAAATCATGAAAGGTACTGATTATAAAGTTAAATTATTTTTATATAATTATGTAACATATACAAATGGTGAATAAGTTTTTGCATGTATTTCACCTGATATATAAAAATTAGCTTCTCCCTCTCATTAAAAATGAAAGAGAGTAATGTGTTGTTTTTGTCTCTTGCCAAAGCATGTAGTTTTGTGTTACTGGGTGGAATCTCACAGGACAAAGATATACATTGATATATTTGTTTTAATATGTTTTGAAATATCTTTAGTTTATGGAGAGCTATGGAAGACAGGAATGTTTGAACGTATGTCTCTACAGACAGATGAAGATGAACACAGTATTGAAATGCATTTGCCTTATACAGCTAAAGCCATGGAAAGGTATGTTGATTTAATATAAGAAATCTCAGAGAAGTCATAGACATTGATTCTGTGAAATTATTTTACCTAGGGTAAGACGATGATTAGGATAAGGAGATTAAAAATTTTTAATTTTATTTTGAAATGAAATAAAAAATTGAGATTCAAAGTCTTTAAATATATAAATTGATTTTTAAATACTTAGATTTTTAAATTGATTTTTGAACAGAGGAATTAATTTTTTTAAGGTGGAAATATGAAAAAACCCTATGTGCGTATGCTTGTATTTGTGTGTATCTTGGTTTGCTTTATTCTTTAGACATTTCTATATCACAGAATACCTACTACATTCTTTTGTGGTACAGTGCTAGCATTAATCATAAAATTTTATACTTGGCAATAGCTTTGTAGGTCATTTATTTCAACTTTATACAACATACATAAATCTCTTTTATTATGCTTGACAGATATACATGACAGGTTATTTTGTTCCTATTAAAAGTCTTCCTATCATAGGTGCTCACTAGGCTTAAAAGCAGAGTGGAGATAGGGACAGTGTCCATTTTGCTTTCCATTATATCCTCCACTGCCTAGCACTTTGTCCAGAATATAGTCATTTATTTTGATAAAATGAAAATATTGTTTCAGCTGTTTTCTTATTTTAGCGTGGCATTTGAACTAGAAACTTCTGTTTTGTAAGTCACATTTCTTTTAAGTTTTTCTATAATTTCCTTAATATATACTTAGTGTTTCATACTTAGTTTGACTTGTTCTGAATATGGTGAGATTATCTCTTTAGTCAATCTGTTCTTTGTATTCTCTTTAAAAAGTGTGTGGTGCATTGTAGGTCCTCAGTACATGTCATTTAAATATATTAATGAAGTCTAAAATCATATTAACTTTTTATGCTGATGTGGCTTACTTAACTGTTGGCTAATATATTCATGAACAACTAAAAATTAAGGGCTTTTTATACTATTAAGATGGAATATTTTCTTCTCTTGGAATTTTGTTTGATTGATACCTTTTTAACCCTAAACGTGTATGACTTATTTTAGTTTAATTTTTTCTTATTGGTGTAGTCCATTATTATCATCTTTTTGGATATTTATATTCAAAGTAATGTTTGCTTCTCTTAGCCTTTTGTTATTCACATGTTTGCAACAACCATGAGGAAATATATAACTTTTAAGAAATTTCTATAAATCAGTGTAATATTAAATTATGATTTTAAGTAATTTAAATAATTCTGTTTCTTAAGTTGAGCGTGGTGGCTCATGCCTGTAATCGCAGCACTCTAGAGGCTGAGGCAGGAGGATAGTTGCAAGTTCGAGGCCAGCCTGGCTAAAGTAAGCTCAAGGTCAGTCTGAACTGCATAGCAAGACCCTGTCTCAAAAAGACCCAAACAAACAGACAAATAAAAAAATTCTGTTTCTCCAGAAATTGTGACTCCATATGCATGTTAGACTGCAGTATACTCAGAAATATCACTCCTACTGTTTTTTTTTTTTTTTTTTTTTTTGAGACAGAGTCTTGCTATGTAGTTCAGGCTGACCTGAAACTCATTATGTAGTCCTCACTGGGCTTGAACTGGTGGTGATCCTCTTACCTCAGCCTCATGAGTGCTGGGATTGCAGGTTTGCGCCATCATGCCTGGTGTGAACTTCCCATTCTTTGTCCACTAAAGTTTATAGAAAATTTTTATTTGCTGAAACGTTTGCCTATTTTAAAAATAAAATAAATAAAATTTAGACTTAATGAATTTTGCTACAATAGACCCAATAAACTTAACAATAATATCTGAAGGGAAATTCTAACAAAATAACATTTTTATTGTTATTTCAAAAGTAAAATATGTGAACCGTGGGAAATTTAGGAAAATAAAAACTTGGAACCCTCAAACACAATTCATATTCATAATCCTTCCACTTTTATTTTTCTTGCAATCTTGGCAGTTGAACCCAAGGCCTTGTATATGCTAAGCAAGTGTTCTACCATTGAGCTATTCCCTGTGCACCTTTCTTTTCCTTTTTAAAAATTTGAAATAGGATCTCACTGTGTTGCTTAGGATGACCTCTATCTTGTGATCCTCTTACCTTAGCTTTCCAAATAACTGGGATTATAGTTGTGTGCCATCATACTTGGTCCCCCACTTTTAAATGTATTAAACTATTCCTGCATTGCATGAGGATCTTTAGTATTACAACTCTTAGATAACACCTTGTAAATAGTTGGATTTACAACCTGTGTCAGTTCTGTATTACTGAATAACACAAGCAGAGTGTAAAAAAGAAATACTTCTAACCAGGCATTGCTGGGTTAGAAAATAAATGTTTCTCATCTCTGTCCTACCCAGAGAGCAAAAGACTATCAGACAATCAGAAGTGGTGGCCTTACTTGCAGTTCTCATAGTCTCCTTCTTGCCCTTTCAGCATCTACCTTCCAGAACCCCAAAGGCCAGTGTGACATGTTTTAAGTTTCTCTTACAGAAGCACCCCACATCCAGATACAAATTTTTTGTTTGTTTTGCTTTTGTTTTTGGAGACAGGATCTTGTAGTTTAGGTTAACTTTGAACTCACCATGTAGTGCAGGTTGGCACGAACTTCCAGTGATCCTCCTGCTTCAATCTCCTGAGTGCTGAGTTTACAGTCATGTGCCACCACACCTAGCACACAGATACAGGTTTTTACTCTATCTGTTATAATGTAACAAGTCTCTTTAGTTTTTTTTCCTCATGATTTTCCAGCTCAGTGGTGACCACCTGTTCCTATTTTATATGCCATCATTTGAGGTAGGTTGATGTAGGCTGATGACTCCAATGTGCTCTCACTTCCTGTCTGAGGTCATGGTGGTGGTTGTCTCCTGAGGTACTTCATTTCTCATTGGTTCTCATCTCTTTCCACTTGTCACTCACCCTTCAGGGCCTATTTCCACATGGTCTCACCTCTTCAGCAGGATAGTCTTGGACTGCCCTATATAGCAGTTGAAGGTAGCAATTAGGCAAAAGAACAAACTTCCTGCTTTTTAATATCTTAAGTTCAGAACTGGTACAATGTCACTTTATGACATAGTCTACTGATCAAAGCAATTAACAAGATGAAATTCCTGGTCAGGGAGAAATGGACTCTACCTTTGATGAGAGGAGTGGTTAGATGTGAAGTTTTTGGTTGACTATGTTGGCAGATACTGAAGTTTAAAACAGGTCATTGAATTCTGTATATAAGCCTGTTTCCTTTGCATGGCAGTTCCCTGGTCTCTTCTTTACCTGCAGCAGTTGGTCTATACTGTAGTCTCTGTGCCCAGCATTGGGCAGAAGCATTTTAGTCATTCATTGTTGAATGCAGTATTAATTATCTTCCCATTTTTAATACCTTTTCCACAAAATAGGATAAAATTTTTTTAAGCACTGCTTTTCATATCATGAAATACTTACCTATCATTTTTACTCCACTTCATTGACTATATATAAATGTTACTAGTATGTTTATATACTACCTTGTAAAATAAATTTTTAACATGTAAGTTTAAAACTTTTCCCTGGCCTTTTTACTGTTATAATTACGATCTTTTAAAAAGTAAGTATCTAAGATGTTGTTTATAATTCTGCTACCTTAAATGGATTTTTTATTCATTTTTATTTTTTTTCAAATCCATTTTATTAAGTAGATTTTTAAAAAACAATATTCTTTAGAGCTTTCTGGAAAATAGTAGTATAAAGAAAGAAACAAAATGACTCATCCTGTTGCTTACTTAACTCAATTGACGGTTAAGAAATATGTGCACATCGTTTGAAAATATGAATGCTGTCAAGAAGTACAAACTAAACAGTGAATGTTTTACTCGTTTCATTGAATCAATGTTTACTGTTCATGAAAAAGGTTATAAATACATTAACATATATTTACTTATGTAAATTTGTATACTCGTGTAACATATGCTTGTTTCTATTAAAACATTGTCAATCAGATTGTATTTTATTTTGTTCTGTTCTTTTTTATATTGTATTATCTTTCATATTGAAATTCTTAATTTTTACCATTACATGTCATTGCTTTTGAGGAAGGTTAAGTTAGAATATGTAGAAAGAGTAGCTTGAGGGGCTGGGAATGTGGCTCCGTGGTAGAGTTCTTGCCTTGTATGCACTAGGCCCTGGGTTCAATCCCCAGCACCACAAAAATAAGAGAGTATATCTTGAAAAAAGTTCATGCTTAAAATTAATAGCATGAGATCAAAGTTTTCTTTGCAGTTTATTTTGTTCATTTATCTTTTCCCCCTTTTCTGTTATTCTCGTTCAGTATTTTTACAGCTTAAAAATTTTTTTGAGTGCAGTGTGTTCATATGTTTAAAACATTTTTAAAAAATTTTTGTAAGTGCATGTTTGCAATACGTAATAATGATATTCATTGTGGGGAGTTGGTATGTGTACATATTACATCTTCTTTCTTTTTTGCCAGCATCAGATTGTTTTTAGGTATTAAGTTAATTTATCATAAACACAAATTAAAAGCAAGAATAACAGACCAAAAAACATATAAAACAGTTATATACTAAGTCATGGTACACCTTTAAATACACTGGCCATGTTACAGCTTAAATTTTACAAGTGAACACAGTGAAATTTATTCTTAGAACAGTTATTTTGTCTCAGTTTCACCACATTTTTTCAGAAAAGTATACAGAAGTAATAGGATGCTTTTAGTAACTTTGAAAGTATTTTATTGAAAAATATGACACTTAATTATATATATGTGTGTGTGTGTGTGTGTGTGTGTGTGTGTGTGTGTGTGTGTATGTATGTATATATATGTGTACCAGGGATTGAACTCATGGTCTCATGCTTATCAGGCAAGCACTTGAGCCACTGAGCTAAATCCCCAGCCCAAAATATGGTACGTTAAAACTGTTCATGTGCACTGAAAAATGTTAATATATTTTTTTCCTGTCAGTATTTGGAACATGGGCAACTTGAGAGCTTAGTGTGACATACAGTATTTAGTTGTGCTCTGTTCCTTGCTTGCATTGGTCCCATTCAGCCTTAAAAATATGTAATGGAAAGCCAGGCATGGTTGCTCAGTTCTGTAATATCAGTTACTTGGGAGGTTGAGATAGGAGGATGGCAAGGTTTTTTTTTTTTTTTTTTTTTTACGGTGTAGTACGGGCTGTCCTTGAAGTTGCTTATGTAGCCCAAACTGGCCTTGAACTCACAGTGATCCTCCTGCCTCAGCTTCTTGAGTTCTGGGATTACAGGTGTGCACCACCATACCAGGCAGGAGTATGGTAAATTTGAGCTGAGACCCCATCTCAAAATAAAATTTAAGCTGGACCTGGTGGCACATGCTTGTAATACCAGCACTCAGGAGGTTGAGGCAAATGGATTGCCACAAAATCAAGGCCAGTCTGGGCTACATAGTGAGTTCAAAGTGAGCCTAAAACCAAAAAACTAAAGAAAAAATAACAACAACAACAAAACAACACCCAAAATTTAAAAAAGGGCCGAGGATATAACTCAGTAGTAAAGTATCCCTAGGTTTGATCCCCAGTGTCAAAATGGGAAACAAACAAATCATGAAGCTAGCATCTTTGTGCGCACCTGTAATCCCTACAGTCTGGGAGACTGAGTTAGGAGTATCAAAAGCTTGAACTCAGCCGAGACAATTTCTCAAGATCCTGACTCAAAATAAAAATTTAAAAAGAATCAGGGAATATTGGGTAGATAGCACAGTGTGAAGGCCCTAAGTTCAATCCTCAGTACTGCTGAGAAGAGAAAAAAATGTCATGGCTAGGATTTGGTAACTCTTGGACAATGCTCAGTTATTAAAGAAATGTTTTTGCACAATCTTTTCAGATAATGAATCTTAAGTTTTATTATTATGTTCATACATATTGTTCCCTGAGTTCAATGCTGCATTCAGTTACCTTAATATGGTATTAAATACTACTATTTTCTTTTGTAGTGCTAGGGATTGAATCTAGTGACTTGTGCATGCTAAGCAAAAAGCTCTGCCACTGAGCTGTATCACCAGCATCTGTGCACTGTCTGTCTGTCTGTCTTTTTGAGCCACTACGCAGTTCAGGTTGTCCTTGAGCTCACTTGTAGCCCAGGCTGGTCTTGAACTTGGAATGATCCTCTTGCTGGGATTACAGGCGTGGCCACCATGCCTGGCTCATAAGCCCTTTATTTTTATTTTTTTTTGCGGCACCGGGGATCAAACTCACAACCTCACACCTGCCAGACAGGTGTTTAAGCTGCTGAGCCAAACTCCCGGCCCTCGTTTTTTGGGGCAGGGTTGCACTATGTAGCTCAGGCCGGCCTTGCGCTCGCGTTGTAGCCCAAGCCGGCCTCGAACTCACAATGCTCCTCCTCCCTCAGCCTCCCGAGTGCTGAGATTAAAGGCGTGCGCCTCATAAGCCCTTTAAATACCAGTCTTAACTGTTTTTTTTCCTATTGTTAGTGTTTTGTATTATTATAGTGCTATGTTGCAATGGATGAGCCAGTGGTGAGCAGTATTGTTGCATTGTCATTAATTGAAGCCCATAGTTTAGAGTATATTCTTTGTGTTAGACAGCTGTTTTGTTTTTCCCAAATGACTGTTATGTATCTGTCATAATGTGCTGTAGCAAACAGTTTCACTGACCTATAAATTTTGTTTATCCCTTTTCCTATATCTGTTTCTCTAGTGTACACTTACCTTTATACTGTCTCCATAGTTTTGCCCTTTTTTTGTATATCTCTTTTTTGGAGTTGAGTATGTAGGGGATTGAGCCTGGAGTTAGGCCCATGCTAAGCAAATTTTTGCCTTTTCTTGAATGTTGGGATCATATTTTATATAGCCTTTCCAGATTTGCTCCCCTCTTCTCATTTTTCACCCATACTGGGGATTGAACTGGCCTTCTCACTGATCTCCATCCATATTCCTTTTTCATTTGTTTAACTTTTATTTTGAGACAGGATTACACTAAGTTGCCCAGACCTGGGACATGAACTTGGGATCCTCCTGCCTCAGACTCCCAGAGTGCTGAATTACCACTGTACGCCTTTTTTTTTTAAGGTGACAGGGATCAAACCCAGGGCTTTGTGCTTGCTAGTCATGTATGTTACCACTAAGCTACATACTCAGCCCTTTTCCAGATTGGGTACTTTCTCATTACAATATGCTTTCAAGATTCCCTCATGTCTTTTTATGATTTGATAGCTTATTTCTCTTTATCTTGGAATAGTATTTCATTTTATGAAAGTGCCTTAGTTTGTTTATCCTTTCACTTTTTTTTTTTTTTTTGGTACCAGGGATCAAACTCACAATCTCGTGCCTGCCAGGCAGGCACTTACCCTACTGAGCTAAAACCCCCAGCCCTATTTTTTGTGACAGGGTCTCATTATGCAGTTCAGGCTGGCCTTGAACTCACTTTGTAGCCCAGTTTGTTCTCAAACTCAAAATGATCCTCCTGCCTCAGCTTCCCAAGTGCTGGGATTGATTACAGGGTTGCGCCACCACGCCCGGCTTCCTTTCACTTTTTGAGGGATCATTGCTAGATTGAATTCTACTGTGTTTATTACATTATTTATTACCCTTTTGGGTTTTGTTTTGTTCTGTTTTTGTCTTCCACTTTTTTATGGCTTTTCTGGTTTTAATTGTGCATTGTTTTTGATGACAATTTTTTCCCTTAGCATTTTACTTACCTATATGTTTTAAACTGTTTTTTAGTCATTGCCCTAGAGTTTGCAACATATATTTTCAACTGATTTACAAATTTCAAATAACACTACATAAGTTCAGAATCCTCCTACCTTAGCCTCCTGAGTAATTGGTATCATGAGTGTGTACTACTATGCTCCACTGTTTTCCTTCACTTGCAAAGGATGATTCTGCTGGGGACAGAATTCTATGTTGATGGTTTTTTCTTTCCACATTTTTTTGGTCATTTGTTTGTATAATTTCTACAGACAAATCTGATGTGACTCTTCACCATGACTATCTAAAAGATTTTTTTCCTTTGAATTTTTTTTGGGTGTGTGTGAGCTTGTTGTTTTGTGGTACATACTCAGGGTTAACCCCAGGGCCTCCCACATGCTAGGCAGGTGCTCTAGCACTGATCTGCACCTCCAGCCCTTTATTTTGCATTATTTTGTGATAGAGTGTTGCTAAATTGCTCAGGCTTGCCTCAGACATGCTGTTCTTCCTTGCTTCACACCCTTCCACCTTCCCCTCCCACAGCTGGGATTATAGATGTGCATCATCACACTGGCAGCTCCTTTGGCTTCTTTAATTTGTCTTTGCTTTTGTACAGTTTGCATGTAATATGCTTAGGTATAATTTTTAGTATTTATTTTTCTTGATGTTCTTTGAGCTTCCTGGATTTGTGATTTGGTGTCTGTCATAATGAGAACTTCTTAGCAATTAATACTTGAAATATTTATATTCTTTTCTCTCCTTTTGACAGTACCAGAATGCTTATGTTATACATTTTATGATATGTGGTATCCGTAGTTCTTGGATATTCTATTGCATATTTTTTCATTTTTCCTCTCTTTCTAGTTTGGAAAATTTCTGTTAATATTTTTCAACTCACTAATTCTTTGGTCATATCCACTCTACTGATGAAGTCATCAAAGGCATTCTTTATTTATGTTGCAGTGCTTCTGATATAAATTATTTTCTTCTGATTCTTCCTTAAAGTTTTCATCTTTCTGCTTGTATTAGTTGTTTTTGCATGTTGTCCACTTTTCCCATTAGAGAACTTAACATATTAATAGTTGTTATTTTAAATTTCTGATCTAGCAGTTCTAAAGTGTTTAGCGTATTTGAGTCTGGTTCTGGTATTTTGTCTCTTCAGACTGTGTATTTTGTCTTCGTCGTGACTTGTAATTTTTATTGAAAGCTAGACATGTACAGTAATGTGATTCAGAATGTAATATGTGCAATTGAAGAATTTAAGGGAATGGAAAAGGAATGTGAGAAGACAGAATGTAGTTGAGGTAAGGAAGCACAAAGAAGGTATCAAAGGGGAGATGGTGTTTGAATGGTTTTTTAAGATCGTATAATTCTCACAGAATGGAACATAAGGGGAGAGTAATATAAATATGAAGTGTATCTGTAAGAAAAACTAGGGTTTATTTTAAGAGCAGAAAGCTGTTCGATATATAGCTTGTAGGAAATGTAAAAGCTTGTTTAATGTCCAGAGTCTGTAAATGTTTTGTTTGGTGTGTGTAGTTAAAAGTTTTTTCATATATATGTTTACAGTTGAATATTGCTCCTACCACTTCTTGTTATTTTATACCTTAGCCACTTTTTCACACATATGAAACCAGCCTGGGACTGGAGACATTTGAGTACGAAACAGAGAATAAGAGAGGTAGGATTAGAAAGTTGGAAAATGAGTTGTAACCAGATTATGGAAGGTGTCGAACGACATTTTAAGATACTTGTATTTATTCTATTGTTGATGTAGAATTAATAAAAGTTCTTCGGTGAAAGTGGGAGGTAATTAGAATTTGTATTACTCCTTGATGGTATGGTGGCAGTATGAAAGATGGATTAGAGTTAAAAGAGATTGCCAGCAGTAATTCAAAGACAAAGTTATGAGGGGCTTGGAACTTTAGGAGGGGAGGATGGGATAGCATTCTACATACACATGAAACACGAGGTTTAGAATCAACAGGATTCTATTTATTTTTTATTTTTTATGTTTTTGTGGCACTGGGGATCGAACTCAAGCTCGTGCCTGTCAGGCAGGCACCTAAGCTGCTGAGCCAAACTCCCGGCCCTATCAACAGGATTCTACATAGGATGATAATAAATATAGAAACAGAAACATTTCTCTCTTGGATAATAAGATGAATTGACGTGAATGCAAGCATTGAGGTCTCATAGCCATAATCAGAGATAATAAAAGCCAGAAATGTGTTTAAGTTAAGAAAACATAGGGAATTGGAAACATTGACTTGTTTTTAACAAAAACTAGAATTCCTTTATAATTCTGCCAACAAACTTTTCCAACTTGATAGAATTGTTTTACTTTATAATAGCTTCAGATAGTTGAGTTTCTAAATAGTGTGTGGGGCCGTGGCTATAGTTCAGGGCATAAGAACCTCCTGGCAAGTGCAGGGTCCTGAGTTCAATTTCTGGTACAAAAAAAAAAAAAAAGGCATGTAGTATGACTTTCTTGGACCTGAAGTATGCTCTTTCATAGAAAATTTTTTTGCCTATATTCCTACTTGAATAAAAAATTATTTTATTTTTTGATAAAAATTTAGAAAGGTAATTATCCGTAAGATTAGTTTAGAGGTCTTATTAATTTTACTGATCCAACAGTAAAAATTTGTATTGATTTAAAATATCAATTGTACTTTATGTGTTGATTGCTAGCTTAACATTCTCATTCTCCCTTGTACCAACACAGTTTTGCTCTAACTGGTATTTTGCTGATCTTTGCAGTTCTTTCTCATACTGATTCAGAGTGTTCTGTTTTTGCTTTTTTGAGACAGCATCTTATTTTGTAGTTCAGGTTGGCCTTGGACTGTGTAATCCAGGCTGTACTTGAACTCATGCCACTATACTTGGCTCAGAGTATTCTGTATAAATGCTTGATGCATGTCCTTTTGGTTAAAGGTTAATTTGACTGAGAGGAAAAGATTAGAGAAATTGTTTGTAGGGCTCCGTAAACTCTACAGTTAAGATTCTTCATATCACTTTACTTTTAACGCCTGTTCGAAGGGTCCTGTGACCACCTTCACATTTGGTAACTCTCCAGAAGGTCACTGAAATGTGGTTTCATGGCTATGGTTTATCAGCAAGATATGATATACAGCATGACCAGCAAGGGAAAAAGAGATCAGACAAAATCTGGAGGAATTCAGCTTCAACCTTCTGTTGTTCTGTCCCCCTACCCCCCCAGAAGGTAGGCTCCATGGAAAGGATGCAGAGTTTCTGCCCAGTTTATCTGTGTTCACATTCAGAATCCAAATGTGTTATTTGGAGGAGTCACATAGCACTTTGCCTATGTAGCTACCCACAGCTACCATAGCTCCAGATTCTCAGAAGGAAGGTGTTTGCTATGAAGCAGTCGCATTATTTACAAACAATTTTGGCAAATTGGCATAACAGAATTCAGTTACATGAGTGAAACAGATTTCCCAAATAAATATTCTAAAAGTCATGTTCCCAGATGCTGTCCAAGGGCCAGTTTACAGACAGCTCCTTCTCAAAATTACAGCATCAGACGTGCAATATTAACTCTTCTGTAAAACTCCCATTCATCTTGTACATTTCCAGGTTACCATATTGCAATTCCCAATCTCTGGGGTTTTGACTTTCTTCAATATCATCTTTATGCTAGTGTAGCTTAGATTTAAATTAGATCGTAAGATTTTACTTTGCTATCTGATTATGGCCTCAGTGAGGGTCCTAAATATTTGAAGTGATGAGATAAAAGAAAGATCTGCTCTTGTAGTCTTTAAGAGAATGGAATGGCTTAATTTCAGTAGTAAAAACAAGCCTGAGATGTCTGTATCTGTCCAGTTTAATGATAATCACAAGAGCAATGCCATTTTCAAATGTGTTCTTATTCTGTGACTTTTTTTTTTTTTTTTTTTTTTTTTGTGGCACCAGGGTTTGAACTCACAACCTCACACCTGCCTAACAGGCGTGTAAGCCACTGAGCCAAACTCCCGGCCCTGGTTTTTTGAGGCAGGGTCGCGTTGTAGCCCAAGCCGGCCTCGAACTCACAACGCTCCGCCTACCTCAGCCTCCCAAGTGCTGGGATTAAAGGCATGCGCCACCACACCCGGTTTGTGACTTTTATATTCATGGTTATTTGTGTGTTTATAGGTTTTACAGTTAATTTTTTCTTTTTTTGGACATTAGTCTAGGCTGGCCTTGAACTCATTATGTCACTGAAGTCTTACAGTGATTCCCCTGCCTCAGCCTCCTGAGTGCTGCAATTACAGGCATATGTTACCACTCCTGATGAGTTAAATTGTATTTGTTGTCATTTATTAAGATTTTATAGAAAATGTGGTATTTATATGTTTCTTTCTAAGTTTCTCTTTTTCCTGTATGGTGTTTCCCTTTGAGTGCTACTTATACATCAGAGCATTTTAGAGGTAAAATTCTTTGTTGGTGGTAATGGACCAATTTAAGTTTTTATGACTATGAAGGATGCACAGTTGTTATCAAAAGATGTTTCAGAAGATTAGAATGTATTTTTATCAAAGATATTTTGTATTTACGTATATATGTTTTGTCCCCCTCATCTTTCTACAAATGTTTTGGAAAAGAAAATAAATTTTAGCAGTATTACTTGGCAGCAGCCTTGGCATATTAGGGGTGATGATAATTTTCTTCCTGACTGGCTAATTGTGGCTGTCTTTGTTATGATTTAATTCTCTCAATTTTGATAAGCTCGGGGCTACTTCTAGAATCTTTGGGGTGTCAGAAGAATTCATATAAGAACAAAAATTGTCATTCATCAATGTTGTTCAGTGTGGAGATATTAAAATTAATAGTAGAGGAAGAATAAACACAATTATCTCATCTAATCTAAAATACCATTTGTTTTTCTCATTTTAAATTGAGAATTAAGGAAATGCAGTATTATAACTTTGCCAATACTTATCTCTAAAGACCTGTTGCCATTTTTATCTTTAGTGAAATTTTTGTTCCCAAGAAAGGTAGGGTTATAATTTTTTTTCCTGACAGATTGAGTTGTTGTAGTATATTCTTTTTTATCAAAAATACTGTTTGTAGCTTTGGGATTTTTAATTGATGAATATTCTTGATGTGTGGAATAGCATGACACACTGTACAGACTGAGTCATACAAAGTGGCATGTTGTGTGTACACACAGGATCTAGAAGAACATGTCCAAGTATGTTGCTTATGATTACAAATGACTTTGTTCTTTGCTTCTTCTGTTTTTGTTTCCTGTAATGGACATATTAACTTTAATAAAAATAGAGATTATATTTCAAGCTCAAAAAATACCATTAAAGGTTTATATTATTTTTTGTACTCCTAATTAAAAACAGCTATCAGTTAAATTACATTTTCTTATCAATTGGAATATATTTTAAGCACATTTTTACACTAGAATTTAAAGTTTTATGTTGAGTGTTTTCATAGTATGTACTGGTGAAAGCATTGGTGATACAGCGTTTTTGTTTTTAAAAAGAGTGCTCCATTATTAGTTATGGAATTTCAACTCTTTTTAGTTGAATACATAACTTGGATATACACATTTTTTGCATCACTGTTTAAGCTAGGGATAGAAAATTAAGAGATAAAAATGTTCCTTTTCATTATTGAAATGCTCACAAGAGCCTGTTGTGGTAGTATTAATTTGACTCTGATACATGACAAAATTGAGGCTTAGAATAGTCATCTGTTACAGTTGGCATAGTTTGTAAGTGGCAAAGATGATATTCCTTTTCCCCTTTTCTTTCTTAATAGCATTATTGAGGTATGATTTACATGTTGTGAAATTTGCTAGTGTAAGTGTCTTACTTTCTCATCCACTGACACAATATTTGACCCCCACAAATTAAAGGAGGATCCGTTTATTTTGGCTCACAGTTTGTCAGTCCGTAGTCAGCTGGCTCCACAGGAAGGTGACATGGTAGAAAATAGCTTATGACATGGCACTCAGGAAGCAGATAGAGATCTCGGGAAGAGGGAAGGAGCTAGACCCTTCCAGACCATACCTCCTTCACCAACAAGGCTTCACCTCCCAACATCACATTTAACTTTGTTCTCATCAGTGGATCGTCTTCCCATGATCCAATAGCTTCCCAAAAGTACCACCTGTGAGTGCATGAGACATTGGTGGGGAAGAGGGGATCCAAATATAAACCATAATGTTAAGTGTTCACCTCAGTGATTTTTGAAGTAAATATATAGAGTTGGGCACTGTTTTCGCAGTCTAGTTTTAGAACATTTTCATTACCCTAAAAAGAAAATTGATGTCTATTTAATGTTAATGCCTGTTCCCCACTTTCAACTTCAGGTTGAGGTATGATCTGCTTTCTATCTGTAGAGTTGCATTTTCTGGTAGTTTCCTATAAATTGAATCATATAATATGTAATCTTTTCTGTATGTTCTTTCTTACTTTCCATACAGTTTTTGAGTTTTGTCCCTTGTTTCTCCAAATATACGACCTAACTAGAGATCAAAAATACCACTCCTAGTCAGCCTATCCTTACCTTATCTGCTGTTACAGAGTGGCCCCTGAGCGAGAATAGTGAGGTACAGTCTGCTTGGCACTGGCCACCACTATGCTAATGACTAGCTGTTAATTACAGCTGAAGTTTATTTTCCTGCTAGGTCTTACTTTTGGGGAAACAGGTATATTGTAGCATGTATTAGTTCATTTCTTTTTATTGCCAGATAATTCTTCCATTATATGATTATACCACAGTTTATTTGTTCCTTTAACAGTTGGTGAACAATTGGATTATTTCCAGTTTTTGGCTGTTGTAATAGTGTTATAAATATTCTTGTACAAGTCTATGTCAACATATATTTTTATTTCTCTTGAGAAGGCAGTTTGGGATGGCATCACTGGGTCATGTACATCTACATGTTATCTGTTTCTGAAACAGTTTCACAAAACAACTGCTTCATTTTGTGTTCTAGGAACACTGTATGATTGTTCTGTTTTGTATGCACAAGCAGATAGCTGTTTCTGTCAGTTTTTGACTATAACCATTCTCATAGCTGTGTAGTATGTGTCTTTCCCTTTGTATAATGTCTTTTTATTATTGAAGAGCAAAAAGTTTTAATTCAAGTGAATTGACTTATTTTTTTAAGGGTGACTTCTACTTTTAGTTTCATATTTAGAAATCTTACTTCTCCACTTCTAAAATTTCCACTTAAAAGTTTGCATTTTAAAATTAATAGTCCCTATTTGTTTAGTTATATATTCTTTAAGCATGAATTCTTTCAGTTCTTTGAATATATGTATGGTAACCTTTTTGGAAATTTTTGTCTGCTAAATCCAAGATCCACTTTTTTCAAAACAGTGTGTGGCAGCTATGTTTTTTGCCTCTTATTATTGGTCACAGTTTGTTGTTTGTTTGGCTTATAAATTTTTGTTGTTGTAGAACTGCACAGTTTACATAGTATACTGTAAATCACAGTATCTCTGCATTCTGAATTTATTCATTTTCCCCCTGCAGAGTTTTGCTGTGTAGTCCAGGCTGACCTGGGATAGCCATCCTTCTGCCTCAGTCTCTTCGGTATTGGGTTTATGGTCATGTGCCAGAAGCCGGCCCTTCTCAGCTTCTCAGAAATTTTTATTTTTAGTTTTACTTTGCTTTTTTGTGTTTGTACCTATGATTGCAGAGTTGAGTACTTCCTTAATGATTGGTTGCAGATTATATACAAACTCTTTGAGCCAGTAGACTTTATACCGTCTGCTGTGGATTGTATGTGCTTTTGGGGATCATGTTCAAAGTTCTGTACATTTTTGTTTGCCTCTTTTTTTTCTGTTGGGCTGTTATGTCTCCCCGTTTGTGTATATAGGTGATATTTTGTTTTTGTTTTTGTTTTTGTTTTCTGGTGCTGGTGAATGCTAGGCAGGTGTTCTACCACTGATCTACACCCCCATGCCTGGAGGCAGATTTTCTGTAGACTCAGGAATGTGTGACAAACTTGTGTCAGATTTGCAGATTCCCCTCTCCATATGCTCAGCTTCCCAGTTAACTCGTATTTTGTAATGAGCTTGGGGCATTTGTGGTCTATCCTATATGTATGTGCAGCCTTTTTGTCAGCCAGAGTTGTGTGGATGGCTAGGCACTTTTCTCAGGATTTGTAGAGAAATTGTCAAGTCCTTGTGTGACTGTCCTATTTCCAGGCTCTCCCTGTTTAATTTACCTGGCCTTCAGATTTTGTCTTGCTCCAATGGCTTCAAACTTAAAAAGCTGTGTATTTTCTTTTTTTCCACTTGCTGTGAGTTTCCTCCCCTGTACTCCGAGTCAAAGCCATCTTGATTTGGCAATGAAGCTGCTGGTTTTTAACCACTTTGATGGACTGTCCACATTTGTGGAGCTAGGGTAGGCAATGAAGCCATCCCCTAGTAAGATGCAAGATTTGCCCCATTCTTACCCAGAAGTTCTGTTGTTTGACATGACTAAACTCTTTGTTTCCTCCCTTTGATTGCATTAGGAGCACAAAAATCATTGTTTTTAATGGTTTTACCCAGCTTTATATTTGTTTTCTGAGGGCAGATTTTGTATTTCCCTGGGAAGCCCAACTTCAGACCTCGGATTTTAAAACCTAGGAATATTAGATTTCAGTTCCAAAATTTTTTTTCTTTAACTCATGCTTTGTAGGGATAGAGAATGAGTGAATTTAAAAAAATAAGATGACAAAGAGGGTTGATTTAAGACTTTTACCTCTGTGTATTTCCTCTGTGTAGATAGATTTGCAAGCACATATTGAGGTTCATTAATGGGTTTTGGTGGCTTTTGTGGGAAGTGGATTTGTTGTTTCTTCAGAGTAAGTCAGCTATTGTTGATGAAACACCCTTAAGTGAGCGTTCTTCACTTCATAGCAGTTTTATGAAATAGGTTTTTTAGGTGTGATTGTTGTACAATAAGGAAATACTTTCTCAGGTTAGACTTGAGAATGGTAGGGATGGTACTTGAGCCCATTTCTTTTGGCTTCTCATTGTTCTTTATACTCTAGATAACTGTTTCTCTACCATATCACAATTAGTTGCAGATTCTTTGATGATCTTAGTATATTTATTTAGGTAGTTCTTGAAGTTAGACTAATTCATGACAATCTTCCTGAATTTTTGCTTCAGTTGAAATTCTTTTCTTTTAATTGCTAATGACGCTTAACTAAATGAAGAGTTCCTATTTGTTGAAGACAACTGTTTAGCAAGCTAGAGCCCCTATTTGTTGTAGGCAGTTATTTAGCAAACTAGTAAGTCAGAGAATGAGATATCCCATGGCAGCTTCCACTGCCAGCTTCCTTTTTTTTTCTTACTTCATAGATGCAGATTCTGCCCAAGAAGCCCCTGCATTGCAGAGGGACTGGAGATCTGTATGTTCTGTTTATTTCGCAGTTGACAAGGGTAAGGGGGTCTTTTTATGGGGGAGGTGCTTGGGTGCCCTGAATTTAGCTTTATGTAGCTTAGCCAAACTTTATTTTGGAATTACTTAAATTTAGTATTAAATAATTTCTGTTATGAATTCGCTTTGTCTGATATCAGTTAATTGTCAGATTATCATATTAAAAAGCATTTATTACAATTTTTTAAAAAGTCCTGTTCTCAACAAATCAGACAAACAAGATTCATGCTTCTAAAATTCTAAATCTAGGATCATTTAGGATGTTAATAAGAGAGAATTTATGTAAATAAACTTTTACAGTAAGAAATTTTAAAGATTTTAGTTAAGCATAGCATATCATATTCTTTATTAATTGTTCTTTTTTTCTTTTCCGTAAATCTATCAATCTATAGGGTATAACAAAAGGGACTTATGGATATATCATAAATATTGTGGATGGGCATGGTCTCTTTTCTTGCTGATAGAAATCAATACTTCTTGAGTTCTTTGTTTACCCTGGATGCCAATGAAATTTGAGTTTTAACTTCAGCCTTACTTATATCTGATCAGTAGATAAAAGTGCAGGTGATGAATCTTACGGGAGCAAGATTAAGTTTTGTAGGTTTTGCTTGGCGGGTTATAGAACAAGTGCCAGAAATGACAGCATTTATAATAAGATGATTGAAATAGGCAAGGAAGAGTTTAATGCTCTTTTAAAATCACAGAAGCATTGGATTGGTAATTGTAACCTGGTGGGTTGTTGAGAAGATTTGAGTTCATGATAGATTTAGTGGGGGTATTCATTTTTGAGGCTATTATTATACCTGTAAATAACTTTGTTTACCTGAAGTAATTTATACAGTTCTGTAACTTGAATAGATACTTTCAGTATTCTGTCCTCATATCTTTAAATCATCTTCTTCCAACATTGAATCTCTAGACTTAAAGAATTCAACAGTAATATTTTATATGTTATCATAACCACCGTTAATAAATATTCCACTTTCCAGTGTCAGTACATTTGGAAAACTATTTTTATTCTTGAACATCTTAAATGACCTTTTTTTTTTTTTTTTTTCTTTTTCCTGTTTTCTTTAAGCCATAAGGATGAGTTTACCATTATTCCTGTACTGGTTGGAGCTCTGAGTGAGTCAAAAGAACAGGAATTCGGAAAACTCTTCAGTAAATATCTAGCGGATCCTAGTAATCTCTTTGTGGTTTCTTCTGATTTCTGCCATTGGGGTAAGTTCTAGATTTTAACATATCGTGGTAGATATTATATATGTGTGTCATTCTAAGCTCTAATTTTCAGTTCTTTATCACTCTCCTTGGAAAGTTTTACTTTTAGCTGCAGTGTTTACAGTGAATAAAAAGATTTTTGGTCATAAAAGGTCAGCTTATGGTAGTGGATTATAGACACATTTCCAAAGGCGACTGGTATAATTGGATTCACATTGTGAGGGCATCCTTACTTTACTTATGTTAGTGGGAGTTCAGACCTTTGAATCTCATTTCCACCTATGTGTGTATGGTAGATTCTCTGAAGTTTTAGTGGGTAAAACAAATATTCTTCTTTAGAATGTAGAAGAGCTCTGTGTGCTTTGCTAGTCTTTTCCAGATTTCCTTTTTTGTAATTAGTCTTTCTTTTGGTGCTTATTTTTTGTGCACAATTGCCTTCATCTTAAAGCTACCTGCATTAGCACTATGGTCTTCCTTGGAAGTGATGGTAAAGACTGTTAAGTGATTTTTGTGATCATTGTGAATTATAAGAATAAAGAGTAAGGCTACTTCTCTGTATATAGGCCTTGAAGGAAGTGAGACATTGTGGATTCCTCTTGTAGTAAACTTTATTTTCATATTCTTTGGATGCTATTTGCTCTCATTTATCTATTACCCAGAATAGATTTCTTTGCTCTTAGGGCATCTCTTTGGCTCATTTATTTACTGGTTTAAGGATGCCAATGTCTATTCATTCATCAGCTGTTACTTTAATTATAAGAAAATATGAAGCATAGAACTCTGATTTTTGAGGTAGAATGCTAGAAGCCCAGAGAAACATCCTCTGTAAGATATCGGGAACCGTGACTTTTTAACATGTCTTACCCTTTGATTGCCAGAATTGATTCAACATGTATCTGGCTTGATTAGGTCTTCTCTTGTATTCTCCTCCGAATGGCCTTCTTAAAGTTCAGATCTCAGTTCAAGAGAATATCTTTCATGATGGTACAGATGTTTTGTGTGTGTATGTAAGGCACTGTTTCTCCACTAGGGATGATTTTCCAGTTAGAGGGTATTGGAAAATACCTGGAAATGTTTTTATCATCACAACTGGCATGGAGTTTGAGGGGTGGTGATGCTACTGTTATCAAATGAGTAGAGACCAGGGAAACTGCTAAATAAATATTGTATAATGCACAGCACAAAGTCTACCCGCTACCCGCCAGTCAAAGAAATGCCTACCCCAAAATGTCAGTAGTGCTAAATTTGGGAGACCCAGATTTAGGATGTTCAGGTAGTTAAGCTTCCTTGTGAAACTCTCACAGAAGCTCTCAGGATTTCTTAACTGATTCCATTGACTAGTTGGCAGAAGTGGTTTTTTAAAAAAATGGATATAAATGTATTTGATCTGAGGGCCCCGGTAAAAAATTTCTTTCTTGGGAATTTAGAAATGTAATAATAGTACTACAACAACAACAACAACAACAACAACAAAAACCCTCCAGAAATGTAATAATAGTCTTAAAAACAGACTATCGAATGCCATTACTAAAAAAGGGCCACTTTTCTTAGTATTACAAGTTTGTGTTGGTAACAAGGCATATTGATATATTTGGCTTTGTTTTTGTTTCTGTTTTTTGTTTTTTGAGACATGGTCACGCTATGTAGTTCAGGCTGGTTTTGAATTCACCGTTTAGCTCTGACTGGCATCAAACTCGTGGTGATCCTTCTGCCTTAGCCTTCCAGCTCCCAACTAACAGAATTACAGATGTGCACCACCACATCCAGCTGGAAATCAAAATGTTTGAAGCAAGTGCCCTGTTAGTTTTCATTTTGAAGGCTCTTATGAATGACTCAATTTAAATAATTAGTTCCCCTGATACTGCTTTTTAGAATTTGGGCTCTTTCTCTAGGTGGGCAACATGTACCACTGCAACATAAATCCGTGTAAAACATCAGGAGATATTTTAATATTGCTGTTTTCTGTGGAAACATTATTTTTACCTCATAAGTTAAAGAATTCTAAAGCAAACAAACCTTAGTATACTCTTGTATGTAACTCTTAATTGTTGGGAGAGAAAAATAAATTTTCTGTTACTTTCTACCTAGATTGCTATAAATCCATTTAGGCAATTTTATCTCCTGATTTCTTGAACATTTTGATATTTAAATTGTAAGACAGCATTTCTAGGAGATAACGTCAAGAAAAGAACTCAGTTATCAAAGTTACAATAAGTGTGAGAATTCTCTAGAAATTAAAACATATTTACATTTGGTGGTTAAGTAATAGAGCTTTTCGAAGTGTTTAGTTTCTAAGTGTTTAGTACTCATTAGTTGTTTTACTTTATACATGTGCAAACCACTATGCCAGTTTTTTCTCAGAAATTTGACGGGTGTTAGCGAATCATGTAACATGGATAATATTCCAAAATTGCTAGTGTCCTTGCTTCATTGCTACCATAGTAAATATTCTTGTAAAGTAAGGCAATTTTCTGTTTTGCATGCTTATTGAAGTTAATATGAATCTTTGGCTAGCTATGGATTATTAGGAATTAAGTTTTATGTTTCTCAAATGTATGCTGTAGTAGTGTTTGTCATCCTAAATTAGTGTACTGTACGTTACTACTGCAAAAATTTAGTTGCTTCTCATGAAGGACATAATTAGTGATTTTTTTCCTGTACAAGCTGATTTTTTTTTATCATGTGAAATCAAGCATAACACTGAATTCTAAAGAATTTTACAGGAATGATTCATTTCCTCAAGTGTGCAGAGATATTACAAAGCTCTCAATGAGTTAGTTTTAACACATTGCAATTTCAAATAGCTAATTTTTGAAGAAAAAACATAATTGATTTTTTGACGTATTACTCTGACATATACAGTGAAAGTTTGTTTTTGTTGAGCAACATTATATTAGAACAGTTGACAGTGATTACGGTTTCCTTTCTAGCTATTCTCTTTATAGTTGGTCCAGCTCTGCAAAAAATAAAGTGAAAATTTAGCAGTGGAGACCATTAGGATCTAACATGTAAACTGGAAGTACTTTTCCTTATTGATCTTACTTGGTAGCCAGTGTTCATTATAAAGATGACTTTTTATATGTGTTTTACTTTATAGATATTTTCTTTTCAGACTCCATTTCAATTTTATTTAGACTTAAAAAGAGATACTAGAAGATAAAAGTAGAAAGACTAAAATACTCTATTTACTTTTTGAATTAGACCTAGGCAAGGGCGAGATAGGAACCTGGATTCTGTTATTCCTCCTTGTTTCTATCCTGTCACTTAAGCTTTCCAGAATGAAATCTTGCATTTTATATCCTGCCTCTGATCTCTTGCTCGCTGTTAAAGGAAAATGCATTATTCATGCCATAGGATGATGTATCTCATTCTAATGACCCTACCTCATTTCTCCTTTACTACTAGTAGGAGTTACTGGAGTAAGTGAAAGACATTTTCTGTCCTTGCCAAGTTCTTTTTTTATTTTTGAATCAGGGTCTTGCTAAGTAATCTAGGGTGGTCTTAAACTCACCAGGTAGCCTAGGCTGGCCTTGAACTCACAGTGATTCTCCTGCCGCAGCCTCCTGAGTGTTGGAATTACAGGAGTGCACTATCACGCCTGGCGCATTACCAAAATCTTCATCCTATAGAATTTTTGAGAACTATTTTAATTTTTCTAATAGTAAAATTTTTATTCTTTTTTTAGGGGGCCGGGGTGGAGTGGTAGTACTGGAGATTGAACTCGGGACCTTTACTCTGGGCTATATCCCCAGCCATATTATGTTTTATTTTGAGACAATATGTCAGCGAGTTGCCCAGTTTGGACTTGAACCTGCTGTCTCCTGCTTCAGCCTCCCAGAGTGCTGCGATTATAGGGATGAACTATTATGCCATGTTTCTATATGTATTGGTAGTATTTGTGTTTTTCTTTTCTGAAATATTTCCTTCCAAATTTAGATTATCAACAGTTTTTATTGACATGATTTTCAGTTAACTTCTGATGAGTCTCAAAATGAAATTTGGTTTACAAGAAATTGATTCTTTAAAACTGGAGTCATGGGCCAGGGATTTAGCTCAGTGGCACAAGGAGCTGCCTGGCAAGCCCGAGGTCGTGAGTTTGATCCTTGGTACCAAAAAAAAGGAAAAACAAAACAAAACAAAAACCCAAAAAAGCTGGAGTCATGGTTTTGTTTGATTGGCCTCTTTTGATTTTGCAGATCAATTCCATAAACTTGGTAAATGTTTGAGATACATTATTTTGTTAAAATATAAAGTTTGCTGAGGTCCCAGAATTTTGAATTTAGGTTTATATAATTTTATAAATATGTGCCATGTATCCTCTCTCTCTTTTATATATATGTGCATATATATATATATATATATACTTATTTATTCAGATTTTTCTAAATATATTTATTCAGGTTTTTCTAAATATATATATTTATTGAATTTATATCAATGATTATTCATACTCTTTTTCCTGTTAGTCTTTGGGTGTACATGTGTGCCACTTTTTTCTAAATATTTAAATTGATATAAATATAAATTAACTAATTAATAAAATATATCTTACCCAAACCTTCGTATTTGTCTTCTCAAATATTTGTACATACTGGTCTCACTAATTCAGGTTTTTGATTGTTGCAGGGTTGAGATAGGACTAATGCTTTTACATTATAACTAAGACTTCAGAATGAAAGGACCATAGCATTTAGTTTTCAGAAATGGTTACTTTTAGCTGGGCATGGTGGTGAACGCCTGTAATCCCAGCACACAGGAGGCTGAGGCAAGAGGATTGCTGAGAGTTTGAGGCCAGCCAGGGCTGCATAACAAAGACCCTGTCTCAAAAAAAAAAAAATCTTTTTTTACCTTATTTGATGCTGCTTAGAAATATGAAATACATTTTTCTTCCATTGCCATTTCATTTAGAAATGTCTTCAGTTTGGGGCCTCATAGACTTGCCTGATCTCTCAAAGATTTTGGTGAGACTTACCTCAAAATACTTGAAAATGGCTTAACAAGTAAACAAAGTGAATAAGTAAATGTACAATGCAATTTTTATTGGACTTAACATCTGAAAGTCTGTCTCATCTTTTGGGGGCTTAATAAGTCAGTAACTTTCCAACGTCATTATTTCTGCAGTCCAGTGCATAGCTTAATATTGCAGTATTTTATAATTTTTTACTTTTTGTTTGAAGGTAGTTAAAAAAAGTAGTGTTGGTTCTTGTACCATTCATTGTTGTTTGTCCTCATTAGTTGATTGTGTGTGTTAAACAGACATTCCTGGAGCTTACTCTCCACACTCTGTGAATCCACTCATTAATCACCAGTCACCTTTGGAGATGGGAAAATTACTTACCTGTATTTCTTTTTCTCAGAAAGCGTGCTCTGGAATGGATTCACAAATGAGCTACCCTCCTTCCCTCAAAGAGTAAGGTTTCTGCTTTACAGGATTTTTTTCTTGGGTTATTTTTCCTCTCATCTTTTGAATTTGAAAAGAACTGAGGGAAGGCACCTGAAGAAACTACTGACATTCTCACTAGGGGAGTTCCAAAGCTTGTACTGCCCCTAGGGGCAGTGTCAATGGCTCTTAAAGCTAGAAAGCTCATACTTGGAGTTGAAACAGGGGCTCAAAGAATCCATTTTCCCAGTGTACCTTCTGAAAGGATAAGTTTCAGGTAAGTAATTTTCTCTTACTATGTGATATGTTTTATTCATACTTATAAAAGTACCCAAGTCCGGTTCTCCAGGTACAGAGGCAACTAACTGTATTTGTTCACAGTTTAGATTCCTAATTTTCCTGAAGATCAGAAATATAAAATCTTGTAGAATAAAATAAATTTGTTTATGAGATACATGAAGTCATAATGTATTTTAAATGAATAATAAAGATTACATTATGATCAGTGTATTATGCTAGTGCTGACGTTTCCTTCATTAATGAATAAGTATTGAGAAGCTAATTTTTTAAATATGAAACAAAATTGTCTTTTGAACTCAATTTCTAAGCAGTGATTGACTGAGGGAGTCTGTGTACATGCATGTGCACTTACATAATAAACACATATGTGTGCATAACATGTACAGGCTAAGTAAGATGATGGCAACTATTTATGTACTTAAAATAAGATGCAGTCTGTGTGTGTGTAAATACATATATGCGCACACACATACACAGAAATGCCTAGATCTGTATATGTATCAGAATGTGTTAAGTATTTGTATAGTTTTTAAAGTTATGAGACAGTATGAGTTATTACAAATAAAATATTCAGTGTAGTAGTTATATGTAGTATGGTTTTGACTTAGTTCATATTTTCTTTAGAGCTGTTCAAATATTTATGCTCAGTTTTTCAGATAAATGTGAGGTGATTATAAAAAGTAAAAAAACGTAGAATAGCAAATTATAGTAAACATTTGCTCAAATTAGTTTCCTTTGTATTTCTTCATTCTCATTAAATCATACATTTAATCAGTATTTCAGATATTTCAAACATTCTGTGTATGTTTCCTTCAGAAGTAATTAAGTGAAAGTTACAATGAAAATTGCCCATATAAACAGAGTAGCACTTTAAAATATTGTTAAACTTTTCACTTACTATCCAGGCAGTGTTGCCCTTTGAAACAGCAGCTCTGAACTAGGAAGTAAGGACAAAATACTTTTGAGTAGCAAACGGCTATCACAAAGTATATGCATTTTTCTTTGTACCTGGAAGTAGCAGTTTTCAGGTAGGAAAATTATGTTCCAGTCATAAGCCTTATTGGCAGTAGCTAAAACTAACAGCTATTTCCAGAAGCTGGGAAAAAGAGAATGTAGTAGTTTAAACCTGAGTCAAGAAATGTATTTCTTTACTTGATTTCCGCTAAGGACACGGTTCTTTCTAGAATATTCTTACGTAAGATAGTCATTTAATTGTTAATTTGTTTCATAAAAGATATTAGGCAGCTTTATTAAAAAACTTAAAAACAGAAGTAAAAATTTAGCACCAATGAATTGAGTCAGTAGGCGATTGTGACTGAACTTGAGATTTGGCTTTGAGTGACTTTCTGACAACCGCCTGGTAGGTGGGAAAAATGGGATCAATTTTATAGTTCTTAATAGCAGGTAATTACTGTTAGTATCTGTAGTACATTTTAAAGAAAAACAAAACTATGCCTAACTTTAAAGTATGAGTGAAGTATCTGTTGGATTATTGAATATAGAAGAATTTGAATGACAAATGAACTCTTTTTAAGAATTCCTTTAGTTCAGAGATTGTAATAGATCACATAAGTATGACAACATGCAGTAATCTTCATTGTTACTTTTAGAAAGCAGATATTTATTTATAGGCTCAATTATAGGACATCATCAGTTAAAAGAGAAACTATTGATATTAATAATGGCTCTTGGGAAATTAATAACTGCTACATTAATTGTATAAACGTATTGAATATGTAAAAATTAAGGAAACATAGTATGTTTTAGGGAGGTAAGGGTCAAAGATGATTAACATCAACACATGAATGAAATGTTACATAAATGTAAATGTTATATCAAGGAGGGTTTTATAATTTTGCACTACCCAGTATTTATGACAGTATTTTTAATAAAATGAACAGAAAACTTAAAAGTTGCAGTTATCCAGTCAATGAAACTCAGTTTTTCAGACGTGAAGAAAATATTTTGATATATTAATAGTGCTTTAAACATGAATCATAAGACAGTGCATGTACACAGTGTATGTAATACCATTATAAAATTCATTTTGGTGAATCTTTTGATGTAGAAGAAATGAAGAAAGGAATTGCTGAAAGGTAGACGTAGGTGTATCTGAATGCAATACATCATAGTTATACTAATTAATTATATTATTAACTTGATTTTCGTGTAGTAGGAAACTATTTTCTGAACCTTTGTTTTCTGTCTCTCTTAAGTTTCTTCCATTTTACCTTCTCTGTTTGGAGAAGAGCTAAACATTGAATGTTCTGTGCTTGTAATCTTACTGAGGTTTTATGTCAGGGTAGGACTATTTACTATATTCATTTTTTTTGTATCTTGTTTAAGGCCTTGTATTGATTCTTTTTCACATAGTGCAAAATCGAGATAGTTTTTTTATTTTTCGTTGAGGTCATAAAACTCACACAAGCCACAGGTATTGCTGACCTACATTTTTTTTTTTTTCTGCAGTAGAGATCAGGTCTTTGCATTTGTACAATAGGAGCTAAACTTTCATTGATTTGTTACGCTGAGATAGTTCTCTTAAACTCAGTTTTCTTAAATTATATTTTTTGGGTTTATTTTCCATGATAGACTGATACAATGTTTAACAATGCTTCTAACTTTTAAGCTGTTTGTTTCCTTAATCTTGTATTACTGGTGACTTTAAGGTTCCTACAATTTGAAAAAGTTTTTAACATTGTAAATCATTGGTGATAATAGTATCCTTTATTACCTTCCCAAATATGCCTTTTATTTTTATATATGAGGGCTTTTGGGAATGATTCTCTCAGAGGCTTAAGCTGTGCTTTGCCTTTCATGAGAACTGAAATTATTTGGTAAGCGCCTGCTTTCTTTTTAGCTTCTAATTTTTCCCTATTTTATTTTGTACATGATATTTGTTTCAAGGTCAAAGGTTCCGTTACAGTTACTATGATGAATCCCAGGGGGAGATTTATAGATCCATTGAACATCTAGATAAAATGGTAAGTCTTTCAGGTGTGGGTTTTAATGCTGTAAGACTTTTTAAAAATTTCAGATTAGTGATTCAAAATTTTATGTTAAAATATACATAGACTAACAGTTCTTGCCCTGTCTTTAATTAAAAGTACAAAATGCATTGTGTTCTCACATGAATATTGCCTGTAAGAATAATCCCTGTTTTAGTAGAAATTTCCTTCATCATGACTTTATTTGATTAATGAGAATACCAAAGAGTAATTAGATACAAATTTTAATTCCTTTTTGAAGAAGTGTCTTAGCTTTAGGAACAATAGGATACTAATGCCATTATTTATTGTTAAGCTATAGTAACTATAGCGTATGATGAGATCCATAGACTGTAATTTCTGTTTGATGGCTACCCAAAGTAACTTATTTTGACTCTTTCTGAACTGTCTTGCTATTTCTTACAGTTTACTAACTAACTTAGTATTTTAAATTTGGTTTGCTAGTAGGCCAAACTACTTTTTTGAATGATCCTGAAGATGTTATGAACTAGTGGCAGAAAATATATGGAGACATGAAGTGTAAATAACAAATATTTGAGTTAAGTTGGTTGAAAGCCTTTATTTTTTCAGCCATCATTTTTTTCCTTCTGGAAATAATGAAAAATAGCTTTATGATGTAGGAATTCCAGTATACATAAAATTCAGTAATTTAAATCTTGTTTGCCACATTAAAGGAATTTATACAATACTTTAATTTATAAAATTTCAGGTGTGTTAAGAATTACGTATGACTTTTTTCTTCACATTTTTCAGAACTTCTCAAAGTGAATTTAAATTTGGTGAGATTAATAATTTTAAACATAATAAATTAGAATCATTGGTGTATTTCTATGAAATCTATAAATCAAATTGTTATGTATCAAATTGTATTTTTGTTTTGATTTTCATTTCTCATTGATTCTAAGCATTTTAAGACTCGAGTGTTGTTTCAATAGCCTGTAATCCTTAAGTATGTTAAGAGAGGATTAAAAAAAGCTGAAGAAAACAAAATTATTTTTATAAATGCAATAGTTTTTCTCTTTTTTCATGTCCTTTGCTTTTCCTGTAAGTTCCATGTTTAAAGGCCAGGGATTTAGCTCAGTGGCTCAAGTGCTTGCCTGGTAAGCACGAGGTTGTGAGTTCGATCCCCGGTACCACCCCCCCAAAAAAAATGTTCTTTGTTTATTATTTTATTTTTTAACCATTTGGACTTTACCTAATTGGGGTTTTTTAGTTTAAATATGGAATTTAAAAATATAATTGTATTTTTTTCTAACCAAGGAGTATAGTAGACATTGAACCTACTTTTTTACTTTTTCTTAAAGTACTAGCATAGTCATTGTTTTTAATTTTTTTAGTTGTACAAATAATTTTGGAATCAATTCATAAGCAGAATATTGAATATAGTAGGATTTGACTGGGCGTGGTGGTGCACATCTGCAATCCTGGATTTGGGAGGCTAAGTCAGGAGAATTGCCAAGAATTCAAGGTTAGTCTGGGTTACAGAGCGAGACCCTGTCTCAACCCCTTCCCCGCCAATATGATAAGACTATCACTAATTTGCTATATGACCTTTGACAGATCATTTTAGTTCTCTTGATTCTCAGCTTCTTATCTGTAAGAGTAGATACTGGGCTAAATAATCTCTGAATAATTTTTTACAGTTCATCAGCCTGTATGTCTGTGGTGTGTTCAAGTCAACTTTATACATATATTTTAGCACAAGATTATTTAATGTACCCATATCTCGTACTCTGAATAACTACTTTGGAGATAATAATACTCAATGTATTAACTATTGTTATTATCCTATTATTTTGTTATGAAATTTTGTTTTTTTTCCATAAAAAAAGATTAGTCTAATGTAGTTAAAATATTTTAATAAAAAATCTAGATCTAAAGTAACAGTAAGAATTTGTAGTATATTTTATTGACAAATGCAATGAATACAGGTTTTGCTATTATGGACATTTTACTATATTTAAATTTACCTTCATTGTTACTTTAAATCCAGTTGTTGCACAATACTTTTAGAATTTTATTTGGATTTTACTGTATTGACTTTATGGTATTTTCTCTGCAGTTGCTTAGCTTTTTGACTTCTTGTTCTAGTCTTATTATTCTGATCCTTAGTTTTCAGTTGCATTAGAAAACTTTTCTGTCATTTATTTTCTTCATAATGAAAATGCTTAATGATTGTCTACTAAATGTGTGATACTCTCTGAAGTGTTGAAGATACTGAAAAGAGAAAATGTGTCCCTTAATGGAACTTAAGTTCACTGATCTGAAAGACTTATGAAGAAGCCTGTATAATGTAGAGATGTCAGAAATATTTAGGAGGAAGAATGCAGAGAATTTTCAGTAATTGATTAGGTACCTTATGCTGAGGAAGGGAAGTAATCTGAATGATTTTTGGGTTCTGTACTTACATACATGCTGTTATTCACTCATGAAGTAAATGTGAAGGTACATTTCTAAGGAGAAAGATGTGTTCAATTTTAGATATGGTTTTTGTGTTATGTGTAGAACTGCACTTGCTGGTCACATGTGTTTATGGAGTACTTGATGTGTGGACAATGTGACTTGAGGTGTGGTATAAGTATAAGAAAAAGGGGAAAGTAAGGGTATTAGTGCCATTGTCAAAAAGAGCAATATGAGTGTCCAGAGAGAATATACAGTGGGGAAAAAGGGCAGTTAGGTCACAGGGACATAACTGGCATTAAATAGGTGAGGAGATAAAGAAGAGTCGGTAAAAAATTGTGCTTAGGGAAAACCAAGAAGCACTAACAGAAAAAGGGAGAGCCTTTAACAAAGAGAAAGGAAGATTTATCAAATGCTGTGATGAATTAAGAACCTTTTTTTTTTTTTTGCGGCACCGGGGATTGAACTCACAACCTCGCACCTGCCTGACAGGCACGTAAGCCGCTGAGCCAAACTCCAGGCCCTGGTTTTTTGAGGCAGGGTCGCTGCGTGTAGCTCAGGCCGGCCTTGTGCTTGTGTTGTACCCCGTCAGCCTCGAACTCACACCACTCCTCCTACCTCAGCCTCCCGAGTGCTGGGATTAAAGACGTGTGCCACCAAGCCTGCCTATTTTTTTTTATTTTTATTTTTTGACACAGCGCCTTGCTATGTAGTTCAGGTTGGCCTTGAACTTGCTTATGTAGCCCAGGCTGGCCTCGGACTCATGTCAATCTTGTTACCTTAGCCTCCCGAGTGCTGAGATTACAGGTGTGTGCCACCACACCTGGCAAGAACCTTCTTAGAGCAGTTTCAGAACAGTAATTTACAGTTACAATGAAGAACTGAAGATCAGATGTCAAATATTGTTCTCTACTAGTTTGATTGTAAATGAGAAGAGCAATATTTGAGTGTTTATACTGGTTTGGTGGATGAGATATGGGGAAGCATAGTCAAAGGAAGCAAGAAGGATGAGGACGACTATCTAGGAGAAGTAATGGTTGTATATACGTGAAATATAAAATATTTGTGAAGCTAGTCTTGGTGGTACATACATGTACTATCAGAACTGTGGGAGGCTAAAGCAAGGGGATTGCAAGTTGAAGCCCAGGGTGGGATACTAAGTGTCTTAGCAAGACCCTGTTGCAAAATAAAAAGAACTGGGGATGTAGCTCAGTGCAAAGGCCTTGGGTTCAGCCCCCAGAAAAATATGTGCTTGTGTACACGCATAGACAGACACAGCCACACACACACACACACACACACACACACACAGAGTGGAATGCATGTAGGTTTTTCCCTTCTCATTACAAGTTTATTTTGCTAGTCTACCTATGCAGAAAATAATCTTTAGAGGTATCTCTCAATACCCAAGGTTTCCAAAGTAAAGTCTTGCTGGAGGTGATTTTTAGCAAGTGTACACTAAATTTTATGAAAAAGCAATACTTACTGTGCCAAAACCAATAAAAATAACTCCTGGACTGCTCTCTCAAACTCTGTGTGTCTTAGTTACTTTTCTCTTATTTCTGAGACAAAATATATCCAACACCCAAGGTAAAAGGAGGAACAGTTAGCCAGGTATGGTGGCGCATGCCTGTGACGCCAGCACTTGGAAGGCTGAGACAGAAAGTTCACCGTGAGTTTGAGGCCAACCTAGGCTACAGGGTGAGTTCAAGGCCAGCCTGAACCATCTAGTGAAACCCTGCCTCGAAAAAGGCAAAAAAGAAAAAAAAAAAAAAAAGGAAAGGTGTATTCACCTTATAGTTTATAGAGGTTTTACATCATAATCAACTGGCTCCAAGGCAGGGTGGCTTGGCAAAGGAGAACAGTTCATGGTGGGTAGATTGTAGCAAAGCAACGAGAGAGAGAGAAGAGATAAACCTCTTTCTGTCCCTTATATTGTATGTAGGCACCTGCCCTAAGGTGGGTGTGGCACGCGCACCCTTAGTCCCAGCATTGGACCATGTATTAAATCACAAACTCTAGATTCAGCCACTTCTAAAAAGCCCACCCCCATGACTGCATGAAGCTTTGGAGGGGGGACATCTAGACACAAACCGTAACACCATACTGCTAGCTACTTGCTTGAGATTTTCAGTGGGCTGTCTTAATAACAGCTCAAACTAAACATACTGACAGTTGAACTGATTTTCTTCTTATGTTATACTTACAGTTTTACAATTCAATTGATGGTGGCTTGTAGTTTTTGATTTTTCTTACTGTCCTTTGTCTCAAGTAACTGAAAAGTAGAAAACCCAAAGCAAGCCTTTCAAAAGCTAAATAAACTTATGTCTTTCTTTTGCCCTAAAGCCCTTGTAATATTGCCTCAATTAAGGCAGAGTAAAACTAGTGTCTTTACAATGAGCAACCTGTGAGGACCAACATGATTTGCAGCCCACAAAGACCACTTTTTCTTACCCTTACCCTTCACTCACACTGCTAAGGAGAGCAGTCTCTGCTGTTCCTTGATAACATCCTCTGTGTATCTGACTTGGGCCTTTTTTGTCTTTTGTGCACTTAACTGTCTCAGTCACCTCAACTCTTCACCTTTCCCATAGGGGCTCTGACCACACTGTTTACTTGCATATCCTATGATGCTCCCTTTAAGTATTCCCAATCCTTTCCTGCTCCACATTTTCTTCTAATGAATAATTTAAATACTAAGTAATTTACTTGTTACATTTTTTGCCAGTCAGGGTTTTTGTTTTGTTCACTAATGGCAACCAAAGGGCGTAGAGTAGTGACTAAGTACTATACTAAAGAAGTATATTTTAGATAAAGTGAATTAATTAGTGAACATAATCTTCCTACACATAGTTAAAAATTAAACACCCTACTATAATATGAAAGTGAAATAAAAGGAAAGCAACTTAATTTAGGCATGGAGGTGCATGCCTGTAACCTCAGCACTTGGGAGGATGAGGCAGGAGGATCACCATGAGTTTGAGGCCAACTTGAACTAGATACTGAGACCCTATCTGAAAGTGGGGGAGGGGGGCGACTTAAAATAAATCAGTATATATTTTACAATGCAGATACCCAGGCACAACTATATTAGAAGACACAGTGAAATAGTTCAGTGCTTGTGCATTATATCATTAGTACAACAGCAATAAACACAAGTATATTTATTATATTACTATCTGGCATTGCTGGTGATTTGATTTTCGAAAATGGAGAATGATTCTCAGTGAACTGTGTAAGTAAAATAAGTACTGTATAGTCTTTACTTATTTTCCATAATGATTCCATTCCTGAGAAATCCACTATACAATAGAACCACGCAGAAGTTTTTTCTGTTGGTGTATAAAATGGAAGTGAGGTACAGGTAATTAGAAGCAGGTGTTTTACCTAAATGCACAGCCCAAAGTTTTATGGATAAAGAACAGTTCTTTGTGTATGGAACTATTCTGTGTCAGCACCCTTAGGATCCCACTGAATCCTAATAGTATCTCAACTGTTGGCACAAACAAAATAGATGTGTAATTTTTCAGCATAGTCCTTAGATGAAGAGTAGTGTTTTTACTTTACCTATCTTTATTTTTCTTCTCAGTACTTACTACTGTGTGACTGTTTATTTGTTATTTGATTTGGTGGCTGCTCCTTTGTTCTTAAGTATAAGTTTCATGAGAACATTAATTAGTCTGTTTATATTCCAATGCATGTCAGTGAGATCTCCTGCACCCAGCCTCCCACCCCACCTGTTAGGTGATCCAGATGAGAAATGATAATTTAGATAGTGAGTGACATAGTGATAGTGAAGAGAGGAACAGAAGTGGATACATTCTGTATATTTAGGGCAAAAGAATTGTTGGTAGAATTTGGTGGTAGAATGGATTTGTTGTATTGAAGGATGTGTTGAGGATGATTCGTACATTTCTGGCTTATGCTGCTGCTTGTGTGGTTCTATTCATTTAGGTCAGAAACACAAGAAGAGAGAACTAAATTTTTTTTCCTTTTTTTTTTTTCTTGAGACAGAGTCTCACTCTGTAGTTTAGGCTGGCTTCAAATTTGTGGTGATCTTCCTGCCCGCAGAGTGCTGGGATTATGGGTGTGTACCACCATGTCTGGCTAGGACCAGATTTTTTTTGAGGGACAGGGAAATCATAAATTCTCTTAGGGACACTTTTTTTGCTATTGACATTGTAACATCCAATTAGAGAAATAATCAAATAGACATTTGGATTTTTCAATTTGCTATTTTTTGAGTGTTTTTATAGTCTGAGGCTCTGGTAGAGATATGGCAGTAAACAAGCAGACCTGGCCCATGATGTCATAGAACTTTTATTTTAATGGGAGGAAAGAGGAGACCCTTTTTTTTTTGGTACTGGGTATCAAACTCACGATCTCACACTTGCCAGGCAGGCGCTTATGCCACTGAGCTAAATCCCTGGTCCCAATACATTGTTTTTTAAAGGATAAGAAAAAGTATATATAGTAGTTTCCTCTTAGCCATGGGAGATGTTTCAGGAGCTCTAGGGGTTGCCTGAATTTACAGATAGTATCAAATCTGGTGTTAATGATGTTTTTTTCTATTTGTACATGCCTGTGATAAAGTTTAATATGTAAGTTAAGCACAGTAAGAAGTAAAACTTATTTATATAATTTTAATTTAGTATGTTCTATCTGTCATTGACTCATGCCTACTAGAAAGCAGAAACTGCAGATAAAGGAGATGGTAGTTTCAGGTAATGATGTCTGTTATACAGAAAATGTTAAAAGCTTTTTGAAATAGTAAGTGATTTGAGGCTTCTTTAGATTGAGTGGTTGAAAGAAGGCTTCCCTGAGGAGAAACATTAAGGTGAGATCTTGAATGATAAGAAGGAGCAAACTGAACGAAGATCATAGGAAGAACATTTTAGACAGAAGAAACTACAGTACCAAGGTGGAATATTCTTGTATTTGAAGAAGTAAAGCCAATATTCTATGAGTTTAGGGAATAAAGGTGGGAACAAACAATATGAAAGAGGCATCAGGTAATGTGGGCTTTATAACTCAGAGTAAGAAATTTATGTAAATACAAGAATGGAGATGTAACATGATAATAAAGGTCACTCTGGTGGTTCCGTGGAGAATGCATTCCACAGGAGAATCAGGAGTAGCAACATTGGACCATTGGCAGTATTTTAGGGACGAGATAATAACTTACACTGGAGTGGAGTTAGAAAGAAATGAATAGAGTTGATCATTTGAGAAATAAGAGTCATTGGCTATGCTAATAGTCATCTATGTTGATTTGGAGCTCAGGGAGTCAGGACTGGATATGTAAGTTGTAAAGTTCTCAGTATGTTGATGGTAATTAAAGCCAGGACAGAGATGAGATTGCATAATTAGTAATCCTCAACTGTCATTATAATTGAAATTACCTGGAGAACTTTTTCAAAATAGAGTTGTCCATACCCACCCATGAAGATCCCTTTTCAGTACTACATGGATAGAGTCCCAGTGTTCTTTTCCCTAGTTTAGTATTAAAGATTTAAAGCGGCCTAGTATGGTCTTTGATCTGTTGAAGTAGAGCAATGTTTCCTAATTATCTTCTCTTTCCTTGTTTCCCATTCAACACTTAAAAACATTTGTGTACTTTTAATCAGGCAAACCAGGCAACGGTTAATTTTGCAAATGTAGGAATTTGTAAACCAGTGAAATTAATGCTTCTAGTACATCAGAGATGTTTTCCTTATAAATTAATTGGTATACCCAGTGCTCTGAAGTCACTGAATATATCATCCTTTGGAATTCTGAAATTGTGGTTACATGTAGTATAATGATCTCTAATGATCTTTGTTAGTTTGTTGTATAAACATCCATATTGACTAGTTCTTTTTTTCTTTTATTTCTGTTTTGACTGGTAGTTCGCATTAAGGGGCTGTCGGTGTTTGTCTTCAATACATGATCAGCAAGATAGATCGACCTTAGGTCGGGAATATAGCTCAGAGGCATAGCGCCTGCCTGGGGAGTGTGAGGTCATCAGTTCAACTCCCAGTGCAAAAAAGAAAAAGAAAAAAAAAAAAAAAAAGAAGATAGATGGACCTTGGTTTCCTGTCTTGAAGCAGAACAAAAAGAATAGCATGTACTCATTGGCATGATTCTTAGAACTTCTTTTGAATTGTTGCCTTTTCTGCCTCACTTAGAAATGTTTGTCATTTTAAGAGAATAAACTGTGTATTAAGAACCAGAAAGCTCAGGTTGACTTACTAGTATATGTGCTGCTGAAGTGAGCACTCAGGGTGACTTAAGTCTGCATCTGATTTATTTTTCTTTAGATGTTCAAAATTACCAGTGTTATTTTACATTTAGCTTTGGATATAATTTGCGAGTAAATACTGAGTATTTGTTTCATGTTAGTGTGTTGAATTTAATGCTTAACACCTGAGTGGAATTTTTTTGTGTGTGGTCCACTTGTTGAAATATTTTTATTTATAGAATTGTTTCATATTTACTTTTATATAGGATTTATTTATGTACAGAATTTTTTAAATGGTTTATAAATGTGTTCTAGTCTTATATTAGGATACTATTCAACTTACAAGTCAGTTCTGGGAATTAGAATTTATATATCAAAGCAATAATAATAATGGTTAGCTAGAGGCATAAACTTACGTGTTTTATATATCTGTATATTATATATCTACTTACATCTTTGTGCTGTTAGACAGACTTATATAAGGTATTGTCTTAACCACTGAACAGTTTACTCAGTCATTCAAGCAGCATGTTTGTTGGTGTTATATTTTTTATATTTGTTCAGTTTTTTTAGTACCGGGGATATAACTCACTACCTTACATCTGCCAGGCAGGTGCTTATGTCACTGAGCTAAATTACTGGCTGTTGGTGTTATTTCAACCAGTCGATTCTTAAATCAATTCAGTCTGTCATTTTTATATTTCCTGTTATTAAAATTAACAAAAAATATGCAATTTTTGGTAATCCTGTATTTAAATAATTGGACTGATAAGTGGTTAACTGATTTATATAACAAGATAGTATACTTTTGCATATTCTTTTCTTAAGAGGATATTTTATGTTATAAATAAAAATTTAGTTCACTTGAAAAGCGATATTTTCATTTCTGTTTTTTCAGTGGAAATAAATTTGGGTAGTTCTCCATATAAATATTACCAAAATGTTAGCAATTCCATATAGCAATACCAGTTGAAAATTCTTAATCTGAAAATCTAAAGCATGAAGTATTCCAGACTGTAAACAGTTTTGACCACTGGAATGATGTCACAAGTGAAAAATTCCGTACCTGACCTTATGTGATGGATTATAGTCAAACTTAAACCATTGTATAAAATTACCTTCAGGCTCTATGTATAAGGTATATATGAAACATAAATGAATTTAATGTTTAGATTTTGGTCTCTTCCGTAAGATAGCTCATCATGTGTACACACAGATACTCCAGACTCTTAAAAACTCCAAAATTAGAAATACTTTTGATGCCAAGCATTTTAAATAAAAGGATACTCAAGCTGTATTTTGAAAGTTTATAATAGAGTAAAAAAAATTATTTCAAAGTATGATGGTTTAGATTTTATCTGTTCAACATTAGTGTAAGCTTTGATTCTTTATTCATTAGAAAAATCTGAATATAGTTACTAAAATGCTAGGAAAAAAAAAGCCACTTCTAAGTTCCAAGAACTAAAGAAAAATAGCCGATCTTATTGAAAAATGTTTTCGTTGCTAACTTTTGGATATCTTGGGAATTGTTATGCCAAATAGTACAAAGAAATAGCTACAGGAAAACCAAGTGTATCTTCTAAATATAGTTAGGAAAAAATAAGCAACTATAGCACAAGAGATGTAGATTCAGAAGATCATGTATGGTCTCTGGACCTTTTTGTTGTTAGTTAGTATTTTGCAGTTTCACTAATTACAGTGATAGAAGTAGAATGTAAAGGTACTGATTTTGTGATCTCCAGATTCCTTGGAATATTAACCATATTATATATATTGTTTAACACATGATCATGTGTTATTTCGACTATTCACTGTTCTTGTGCACACTGATATTTTATTCCAGACCGTAGCAAATGACAGTTTGATAGGGAGAATCTGAAAATGTCATTATAATCATAAAGCATTTTCTTACCACGTTTTTAGTCACCTTCTTTTAATTTTAATGTCAGCTAGATTTTTTCCTTCTTAGTATCTGTCCTAAAAGGAAAATTGTTCATATTTGCCAAATCATAGTTCATTCTCTTAAACTTACTCCAGTACCTTTGGTAGATTTTAAAGCATTACCTGTAAGATAGCCATTTATTACTACATTGCCTGTTAGTACTACTATCTTTAGAATAACTTTTTTCTATTAATTTTTCATTTTATCTTGATGCCTCTTCAAGAAATTAGAATATTTCCTCTTCCCTAAATTTGCCTGTTGAGTTTGGATTGACCCTTGGGACTTGACATTGCAAGTTTTCACCCATTTACTTAGAAAGTTAGCAAAGTTTATGTGAACAATTAAGTTTTTACTGTATTAGGTCCCAGGATGTGTTCGGATGCCTGGGCCTTAGACTTTGATCATACTTTCCAGTGTTTTTAAGAATACAAAGTTAAGAGGGCATATTTGAGAACAGACGTTGTTTTTTGTCTTAGATGTTTGCTAATAGCATTCAACTAGCTTTTTGCTCTTCTTGGTATTTGGTAATAGTAACTTGATAGTTTTTTTTGCATCAGACAAATCTATATAAAAATGTATTTGCCAGTATTCTGTATTAGTCAATGGATGTCACATTTTTCACTTTTGTCATCATTGCTTTTTTTGCATATTTCATGAATTTTCCATTTGTAGGGGTTCACTCATGAGCAAAGCTCTTATTTCCATTACCCCTCCTTTATAAAAAGGCATATGTGTTGAATTGTCACTTTTGTCAGACATTTGAATATAATAGAATTGATTCTTGCCACAGTAGGTTCAGAATTAAAACTTTAATAAAACACTTAATCCTTCAGCTTCTATCATCTTCATATTGTACTTTTTCTTGTAAGTTAACCAGTTGATTTCATTTTGAACTCTTTTTAGTAGTATCTTTTCTACATTTATAACTTGTCATTATCCTTCTATAGAAGGATTGCTTGGCTGGTAACCTAGAATTCATTGTCTTTCATTAGTTTTCTTTTTGTTGTCTTTAAATTCCTATCAGTATGTAAATGTGTTAAGTTTATTCCACTTGGGATTGAAAATTTTAGCATTAAAACATATGTTGGAGCCATAGTGAGAATGTGTCTCAAAAAAAAATGTATGTTGAAACTTCAGTGTCACATAATTTATTATAGAAAATTAATCTCTTTTTAAGGTAACCTGTCCAAGATTTCACTCAAGTACTGAAAGTTTTCTTAAAAGTATGTATGTGAGTTGTAACTATACGAGTGTTCAAAGAATTGTTACTATGACTCTTGTTATAGTATAAATGCATCAGAGTAGTCCATAAGAAAGATCCTAAGATTAGGATCTTTTTATGCCCTGGTTTTTCGTCTCTAGGGGAATTATATCTTGATTATTCATATTTATAGAAGATTTATAATTCCATCTCTACATTACTACTTCTTGGTTTAGAAGTACACTGTGTGCTTTTCTTTATACCAAAATTGTATTAATTGTTTATCTTTGATTTGACTTTCAAATTAGTTGTATTTTCCTAACATGATGGGAAATTGTTTTCCCTGATTGTTGGGAAAACCAATTTAGCATTAAAAACTGATTGTAGACAGATCTGAAATAGGCTAATTAATGTGCACAAAACTCAGTTGACTTTATATACATATGGTTATGATTGAGATAGATTTATTTAGGAAAAGTGATGTTTATGAGTGATATGAATATTCTGAATAAAGATTTCTTTATAAAATTGAAATTTGAAGCTCACTGTAAAATTTGCTTGTTACGTACTGATTGCTATCATTTTTCAGATGACTTTTTATTTATGGCTGTCCTGATTACTTTCTGTGCTGTTGTACTATGTTTATTTTGTTAAAAAATGTACAGTAACATTTAAAAATCATGCAGAATATACCAATTAAGTCTCGAGTTAGACCACCATTTACATTTTTTCCAGAGGACTTTTAACTCAGTTTATTGAACACAAATTTATATGACCTGAATTAAAAGAAAATGTAGGGTAATTGATAAACAAAGTAGTTGAAATCAGTGATTTATTTCCCTTAGTGAGTGAAAGTTAAATTATATACATTATTGAATTACATTAATGAATAGTGATGCATTATAAATACACTATCTGAATGTATTTGGAGCATATAGAATATACATGGTATGATAAAAAAAACAGTAAATGTTTAAGTTAAAAAAATACTTATTGCAGTAAAAGCCACACTGCCATTATTCTCTTCAAAATAATCCTTCTTGCTTGGAACACACTTATCCACAGAAAGCTCTTGGCACATTCTGAAGCAATTCTGAAAGTCCTCTTTCGTGCGTGCGTTTCAGCTATATTGTTGAGGTTGCCTTAATGTCCTGAGTCAGTTCAAAATGTTTACATTTCATGGTCATTTTGACTTTGGGGAAGAACTGGAAGTCACATAGTGCCAGATGGTGAATAAGGTGATGAGGGCACACTGGAATGTTTCTGATGGAGATTGACATAAGTAATTGATAAATGAAGTGAGATTAAAAAATTATGGTTAATGTTAAAATCTTTATTGCAGTAAAAGACACATTGCCAGTTTTTCCTCTTAGTATACTCAAAATCCTCCCCCTCACTCTGAATGTTAGCCCATTGTTCTTGGCAATTTGTCTTTTACTGTCCTATTTGAAAAAAAAGTAAACATTCGCTGTATTTTTTCTGTCATCCTATAGTGTAGACGAATGTTCAAGTTATGTTATTTAAAAAATTCTGAATTAAAATCTTATAAATTCAGCATTCTAGCTTAAAGGATAAAGAGATAACAAGCTTTCCTTTTAAAAAGTAGTTCATAGCTGGTACATGGTGGTGCACAAGTAGAATCCCAGCACTCGGGAGACTGAGACAGGAGAATCCCTGTTGAGTTCCAGGCCAGCCTAAGCTACATAAATGAGTTCAGGGCCACCCCAAATGACATAGCACGAACTTGTCTTTAAAAAAAAAGAAAAAAAAAAAGCTGGTTCATAAAAGATCTGTGGCACTAAAACCTTCATCAATTTTTTGTGAGTTTTAAATCAAAATATGTTAGCCGCGCATAGTAGCACACCCTTAAAATCCCAGCATGGGGGAGGCTGAGGTAGGAGGACTGCTACGAATTCAAGGCCAGCCAGGGCTACATAGTGAGTTCAAGGCCAGACTGTGCTGCAAAGTGAGACCTTGTCTCAAAAAAAAAAAAAACAAGCAAAGTTTAATAGTTTCAGTTTGTGTTATTTTCTTTTTATCAGATAATAGATAACTGCTAATAATTTAAAATACACTGAAAATTTAAGTAAGTGTTATGGAAATAGTTAAATTACAGTTAACTTTTGATTTTTTATTATCAGTAATAGGAAGAACATGATTTGGGCAAAATAGCCATGAGTCAAATGTAATGTTAGATTTTACGTGAAATTTCATAGCAGGTTTGCTTTTGTGAAATGTGAGGATTGTAAGCTAAAAGATAGCTGATGATGATGACATAGAAACGTATCTGGAGCTTCTGAGAGGAAAATAAACTAGAATTAGAAGCTGTCAATAGAGATTTGACTATAATGAGAGTTTGATGAAAGAGTTTGGTATTTCACAAGTAATGTATCCTCTTTGTAAGCTGTGAGAATGTTTTAAAACATAATTAAGAAATAGTAAATATTGTCATTTCTTTCTTTTTTTTTTTAGGGTATGAGTATTATAGAACAATTAGATCCTGTATCCTTTAGCAATTACTTGAAGAAATACCATAATACTATATGTGGAAGACATCCCATTGGGGTGTTATTAAATGTAAGTATTCTTAGGAAGCCTTCACTTTTACATTTGATCCTGTCATGTTACAACATAATTTATCATTGTGATATGTTACCATTATTGGTTTTATGTCCAAAATGTCAATTTTCTTCCTGGGACCTTTAATATAATTATTGATTTCTGTTGTTTTGGTTATTTTAGTAAATTTGTCACTGGAATGCAGACTAATAAATGCAGAAAATTATTTAGGATAGAAAATCATATTTTCTTTTTATTCTCACTCAATTCTGGTATAGTCCTTATGAATATATCTCAAGGTGACCTCTCAGGAAATTAATTAAAAAGAAAAACAATGCACATTTACCCAATCAGTGTGTTTCATGAAAAACTGCTTCTAAGCAATATTAATAGAGATCCTGTTGAAAACTTTTAGAGTTAGGAAAGTAGAAAATAGTGCATATTTTATCTCTCAAAAAATTCCTGTTGCTGGGTGTGGTGATACATGGCTGTAATCACAGCACTAGAGAGGATGAGGCAGGAGAATTGCTGTGAGTTGGAGGCCAACCTGGGCCACATGAAATGTTAAAGACCAGGCTGGACTACAAAGCGAGACTGTCTCAAACCTCCCTTGCCCCAAAGTACTATTTTCATTATAATATTAATGGAAAGGCTCTGATATGTTTTGTAATTAATAGACTTGCTCTGTGTGTGTGTGTGTGTGTATCTGTGTATGTAGCTTGTGTATGTAAGTATGCGTGTATTTCTTGTTTTTGGGTGTATGTGTGTGTGTGTATGTGTGTTTAGTACCCATTAGAACTAATTCTCTACTACAAGAGTTTGGAAAACATTTTACTGCAGGATTTTGCATTGATAAAAAATTAATTTTTTTTTAGTGTTCTAGACTCTAAACAAACAGAAAACTTCTGCTCTTGAACTTTTAGATGTTCATAATCTAACAAGACAGTTGACATATGTATTTTCCTCTTTTAAACAAAAATAGTAATATTTCATTTAAAGAATAATAGATATTTTGATTAGCTAGATTTTAGAAAGAGGTAATAATTTTCCCCTAAAAAATAAAACACTATAGATTTTCTGAAGGAAAATGGAACACACTTTAAGAATAAAAAGAAAAAGTGTATATTCAGGATATTACAATAGACTCATTTGTTTTGAAAGATAGAGAAATAAATGGAAGAGGTAGTGGAGTCCAGAATAGTCTAGGGTAGGATACTAGAGTCCAGTTTTCTCCTTATATGATTTGAAAGATAGTATATTGTAGTTTTTAGGAAGATTTGTTTCTTTTAAGCAGAATGCATTGACTGAAAGAAAAACTTCTCAAGTTTTAAACTAATTTCTGAAACAAGTTAGAATAAATGGGTACAATTTCCTAAAGTCTGAATTGAATGAAATAAAATTTTTATAAAATAAGTGATGAGCCTTTACAATTAGAGTAAAAATCCTGGCATACCTTTTAGATGTGGAACTCAAATGATATACATTTCAGATTTAGTCACAGACAAGAGAAGATTCCAACATACTAAGAGAAGTGGCCATGATTTCATTGAGAGAAATTATTATAGATTTTAAAAAAGCAGTTTTATTAATTGTAGGATGTGGTAGGAGGAATGATGATTGTTTAAATAACAAGAAGGTAGATTAGGAGTTCTTTGGAAGAATGAAGTAAGCCCCCTCCCCACACCGTGTGTTATGTGGCAGCAGAGAAATTGAAGAAACAAAGTGAAAGAATTCTTGGCTTTAGTTGTGATGTAGGCAAAGTGAGACTGCCATTGTGTTCACAATGCTTTTTTCTGTGATGTTTGTTATAATTGAGTTTTTCTTTTTCTAGGCTATTACAGAGCTCCAGAAGAATGGGATGAATATGAGCTTTTCCTTTTTGAATTATGCCCAGTCAAGCCAGTGTAGAAACTGGCAAGACAGCTCAGTGAGTTATGCAGCTGGAGCACTCACGGTCCACTGAAGCTCCGAATCCTCAGGGATGCCACCTGCACATACTCATACTCTGTCCAGGGTCCCAGCCTAGCCTTTACCAAGATACTGGTTCTGGTTTGGGGGGATTCTGAAACCTCAAACTAATAGAACTTTCTTCTTTTCTAGTAGGTGTAGTCCTCCTTAATTTCAACTCATTAAAAAATGCTTTATAGTTTTGGGTGGTGGAAGAAGGTTGGGATCAAAAATATTTTGATTAAAAACAACAATGTAAAGGCCCAGTTGTGGCAGGCAGTTTTTTGAAAGTAACTTGTAAAGCATTTACCATATCCTAAATTTGCACTCTTTGCAGACTTGTGCACATATATTCCGCTTTCAGAATAGTTTTGCAAATTGTACACAAACAAAAAAAGGGTGGAAGCTTTTTAATAAATTGCATTTATAAATGATCTGTATTAGAATATAATAAATCTCAAGTTATAGACAATTACTACCCGTGTTGTACAACAGATACCTTCTATTTTAGTTGCTAATAAAGGGCTACACAACTCAAAATAGTCTGATTTAAACTTATTGCTCTGTGGTATATATGAAAATTGTTTTTTATTAATTCCATCTCAGAATTTTTGTTAAAAATGGCAAGCCTCAGCTCTTATGTAAAAATATATTAGGTTGTATTTTATATTTTACATATTTATCTGATATTTTTTAATTAGAGAAATTACGATAATAATTTTAATATTAACTTTTAAAATTACATTCATTTGCCTTTTTGTGTGTGACATCCCTTCATGTCATTACTATCTTTTAATAGAATATGAATTCAAGATTGGTAAAAGAACATTGATGTTTGCTTCAAAGATGTTTGATAGTCTGCAAATGAGGAAATAATTGAAGAGTATTCTCAGTGTTTTTCAAATCGTTGCAGACCATATACTGCTATGCTTTTTTGGTGCTTCAAGCAATTTGACTTTTCTACTTGAATTTTTAGGAAGAAATCATTAGTAACAACAACAACAACAAAAACTGCTGGGTTTCTTCCAGTTCTACAGTTTTTCTGTCATATTATTTGGTGCGGCTCTTCCAACTAAAATAATGGTATGGTGTTGTATTATTTCCTTCTTTAACATCACCCAATTCTGGTCACTCTGGAAAAAAAAAAAATTCAGTCAGTTAATTATTTAGCCACTCCGCATGTTTTCTATTATACCAATTTTAATGTAGTACTGGGATGGGTATATATTACACTGGGAAATATTTATATATCTTCAGTGTTAAGCCAAGTAGCACAATTTTTAGATGCCGTGCACCAATCTTATTTAAAGATTTGCATTTCTTTTTTATTAAATACTGTATCAACTTTCTATACTCAAGAATGTGGTAAAATAATACTACCTTTTGGATTCACATTTGCCTGTGTGTGCGTGTGTGGTTGTGTGTGAGTTATACTCTTTGACATTAGTGGCTTATTTCCCATTATTTAGATGTACTTTTGAGTATTACAAATATTTATTCCTTATTTAACACAGACTAGAAATTTCTGAATTGGCTAGAGTGAATTTTTAAAATAGTCTTTTCTGATTATAAAATTTATCACATGAGTATTATGGAAAATTTGAAAAATACTGAAAATTATAAAGAACAAAAATCTCACTGCAAAGAAATAACATTGTTATTTTTCTGTATTTCTTTTTTGGTCTTTGTCTATGCTATTTATGCATATATGTATGTATGAGTGTGTGTATGTGTGTGTAATAACAAAATTATTTTATCAACCATATAGTTGTATAACCTGTTTTTTATAGCATAGTATCTTAAATCCCTATCCATGACATTGAAAATGTGACTTTTTAAAATGGATGCCTACTATTCTGTGGTATTGTATGAAAATACTATAATTTAACCAGTTGTCTCTTGGGATGTTTCTAATTTTGCACAATTTTATAATGGGATGGACATACTTACATGTATGTAGAATTTGAACTCTGTGTTAGACTTCTTTTTTGGGATATGGTAATGGAAATGGAATAAGTGGTTTACATGATGAGAATTTCTTAGACTTTTCCCAGATTATCCTTCAGAATGGTTGTTCCAAATGAGGAATGTTAAGTATCTATCATACTGCCTCTTTACCAACATCCTATTTTTAATCTTTGGCAATTTGTTAATCATTTAATTGGTGGTTTTTTTATTTTTTAAAATAAGAGTTGTTTTCTAATTAATCATTTATTGTCCTTCTGTAATTTCATAATTGACTTATTTTTTTTAAAAAATGGAAGATTTTCTCGGTTGGTTGGACTGTGTCTTGGGCATATGTCGTACTGCACTGTTAAGACTAGAATGTTTCAGCAGCACTCCACCCTTTCATACTATATGAACATGTCTTTTGGTAGAAAGAATTTCACGCTGAGACTTGAGTGTTGGGTTTTAGTTCTGGCTCTGCTACTAGTTGGTTACCTGAATTTAAATGTTTCAAATCAAATTGAAACTTTCTCATCTGAACATGGAGGTGGTGTCTTAAATACTTTCTGGTTTCAAAGTACTTTGAAGTGGTGATTTTTAAAAAAAATAGATCCTGCTGTTCCTTATGCTAATTACATGATTAGATTAGAGGTATTTTATTTTTACTCTATATGTGTGGAAATCAAAATCTTGCTATTTAACATAAAGGAAGTTATTAATTCACCTTATTTAATGGAGTTGATATTATATAAAATTGTTCAATTTAAGCTTTCCTGTTTTAAGTGCCTTTAAAAGTTTTGTATTTGGAATCTAAAATGGAAATTTTTATGTAGTCTATAAAATTGCTTCATAATTATATTCTTCCGAGTTATTTGCAGCAACTTTTTATTTTTTACCTTAGATTATGCAAGCAGAATATTCATGGATTCCTCATTGTCCCTTTAGTGAGTCCTTGAGAAACATGATAAAGATTAGCTCAGTGAGTAGGTAAGTGCATACTCTGTTGTGAGTGAGCAACAAGTCTTTATACAGAATTGAATACACTAGTCAGATAGTCCAGTGTTTGTATTTACATATTCCAATAAGAATGGTTTGTTTCCTAATCTACTGGTTTTTGGTAAAGATCTTGAATTTTGCTTTGGTAGCAAATAGTTTTTCCCCTAGATTAGGGGTTGGCAAATGTTTTCTGTGAAGGACCAAATAGTTAAATATTTTGGGTTTCACAGGTGATATGATTTCTAGTCCCAACTCCTTTCCTTTGCCATTGTAGCCCTAAAGCAGGGATAGACAATGTATAATCAGTTAATGTGAATATGTTTTTATAAAACTTTTTTACACGAAGATGATGCACTGGATTTGATCTGCAGACCGTAATTTCCTGTCTCTTGTCCTAGATGGTACAGATTCCTTGTAGTTCAATAGTTGGCTAAACTTAATCTAAACTACAAGTAGTTACAAGTTTCTTCCATTCTGACCCTCTTAGTTTCACGTCCTGTAATATAATTGGGTGGTTTAAATACGATCATAAATTTAAGTAGGAAGTAAGGAAAAGTACGAACTCTAAGGAATTAGTGTTAAAGTATGTTAGTCCTTTTATCTGCTGAAAGCTATTGAGTTTACATTGCTTCCATAAATGAATCAAAAGTATAATCAATGTAGGTTGTGATTGGTTGCTGTAAATTGTATTTATTATTATTATTACCTTTTGGTGCTTGTGATTAAACCTAGTATCTTGTGCATTCTAAGTACATGCAGTGCCACTGAGCTGCATCCCAGCTTGTTGCAAATTCTTTAAATTATTCTCAGTGTTTGACTACCTAGGTAATAACAAGCTTTACCTGAGTATTTCAGAATAATAGACTAGTATTTTAAAGAATATTGTGAAATATGGGAGGCTTTTTTTTAGCTATGCAAACACTTTTGGAAAAATACTATCTTCTGTCATCATCATTTAATTTCAAAAGTTATCCCCCAATTATTAAGGAAGTATTTAAACTCAGGTTAATGGAAAATAATTTAACTTAAATAATTTAACATTGATGAAAAATTACTGTAGTGTTAATGTTTCATTTATTCAAGATCACAGAATGCCTCATTGAGTAGTAATGTCAGTCTAAAACTGGCATTGGGAAGTGGTATGATACAGTTGCAGACAGATTGATGTAGTTGTAAAATTTGTTGATTAGGATGTGAAATAAGCAATGTGCACGGTACTATTCAGATTAAAATTTGTATATTACTATGTTAAATTGTAAGCAGTACATAGTAAGAGGCACATTATGAAGTGATGGGTCAGGAGGACAGTATCTCACTGTAGTGATGAAAAGCCTATAATGGAGATGGAGAGTGGGATGTGTTTGAAAAAAATGATCTTTATTTTGGAGAAGATAAATTTAAGGAGAGGCAGTTTTCTTCACATATCTGAATGACTGTCATATGTAAGGAATAGAACTATTGTTTCTGGGTAGAAGAATTAATCAGAAATGAAGTTTCTGGTTCCATATTTAATGTTCTATATTAGAATTTCTGGTAATGAGAATTAGCTGTGTCCTCATAAATTTATGGGAGGCATTCAAACAAAAGCTTCACGAGTGATTCTCAAAGTACCTGAACTATCAATAGCATTGCTATCATCTGTAGATATAATTTCATATATAATTGTAGTGATAATTATAGATCATCAAGCTTAAAAAAGCTAACAGAATTAGTCTAAATAAAATTGAGCTTATTTCACTTGTATGAAAAAAGCTGTTAAAAGAAAGTATTTTCAAATCATAATTGATTTTTATCACTTGATACCAACTTTATACACATTATAAATTGGTTAGATGATGTTGCTTAGTCATTGATGGTGGAACCTCAGAATACTTTTAGTTAGAACATTTAAACATAAAGTTCTATTTCCTAATATAAAATTTAAGTTGATCTTTGAATAAGTAGTTTCTACACAGACGTACTTCTTCAGTCTAAAAGATACCGGTAGTGGAAAAAGTTACCGCATTGAGAAAGCTAGCTGTTTTTTTACCTGTTGATGTCAAAATATTGGAAGGGGAACAAGATGCTACTGGTAGGTAAGAATTTTTCCTGTCATCTTTGCATTATTCCAGCACATATCTGTAAAACAACTGAGTAGCAAGGCATGCTGTCATCAGTGACTATGCTGTACATTTTATAATGGTTCCCTCAGGTAATGCTGATAACTGAGACTATTGCTTCCTTCAAGTTACTGTTAGGGATGAACTTTTTTTTTTTTTTGTTTTTGCCCATGCTGTCTTCATGAGTTCATTACTACTATGTGAAGAACTTGAGTGTTTCCGATTTGCGATTTATTCCAGAGTTCTCTGGTGATTCCAGAGCAATTTGTACTTATATTACTCTGTGTGTGTGTGTGCATGCATGCATGCATGTACACATTCGTTTAATTCTAACACAAGATTTTGGCTATTAGCCTATAAAAATAATGGAGAAAAATAAAAGCCAGTTCTTATTTGAAAGCTATAATATGACACAGTTAGTTTTTCTTTTTTCTTTTGGTACTGGGAATCGAACTCAGGACCTCACACTTGCCAGGCAGGTGCTGTGCCACTGAGTTATATCCCCAGCCTCAGTTAGTTTTTCTTATGTTGTAAATTATGTTCAAATGCACATTGTGTGTTTCAAAGAAAGGTTCAACTTTATTTGATAGTCATATTTTCCCCTATTCTAAGAATTGAAACCAAATAGAATATAAATGCCATTATTTAAAAACTATTGGAGGCCAAGTATCTTCAGCTATAAGGAGAACCTGAGTTCTAATCTTTCAATTTGGCAGTGTAAACTTTTGGAAAGTGCATACATTTTTTTTTTTTGAAGATTATACTCTGAGTTATTTACTGAATGTGATGTTATATAATTTAAGTAAAAAGTACTAAAACAAGTTGAAAGCTAAAGAATATTAAGTCATATTGACTGAGTTTTGTGGTTAGTAAAAATTAAATCCTTAAACTGTAAAATTAGAATTAATAAAAGTATTTTAACTTTCATAAATGTAATTTTTTCTGGGGATTTTTTCTATTTTAAATTTATTCATTTGAATCTAGTACACAATAGACTTCAATGTTCAGTTTTAGTGAATTGAGCCAGTTGTGGTGGCACACACCTGTGATCCCAGCACTTGAAGCAGGAGGATCAGGCAAGAGGAGTATTGCAAGTTCGAGACCAGCCTGGGCTACAAAGTGAGCTCAAGGCCAGCCTGAATTGCATAGTGAGACCCTGTCCCAAACAAACAAACAAACATAAAATTAAGTGAATTGAATGCTGAAACAAGGACAAAAGACAATTTTCATTATGTTAAGAAAGGCCAGAAAAACATAAACCTTTTAATTAGAAGCACCTTTTAATTGACTTTTTTTTCCATTTTCAGTTTTTTTATTTGTGGAAATCAACCTCACAGATTTAAAAGACAGTCAAATTTAATGCTAAATGAAGTAAATGGTAATATAAAGTGACTTGGTAAACTTGAAACCACTGTCTTATAATTTTGAGCCAGTATTTTAGCAGTGTGCTATGGTATTTACCATTACCTAATGATATTGCAAAATTTTTGAAAGTTAATTAAAATGTGCTTTAGCTGAATGCCCAGTGGTATTTCCAGCAAGTTCTTATGCAGAAAGACACTATGAGGTGCTAGACACACTGGACTGGAATCCATTTTCAGCTTTGCAGGTGAGTTATGGTTTGTTTGCTGGGGAAAAAACCACTTTCCTTTTCTTTTTCTTTATTAATGTAAATTAGAATTGAATAATATGACTTCTCTAACCCTTCTGTGACTTTTTATGACAAGGTAAAAACACCTTACTTATTTAACATTGTAGTTTTAAAATATTTTGCATCTTTTCTTCCTCTTCTTAGTTTCAACAGCAGCAGTCCAAACCTTATTATCTTAATTTTACTGACAGTATCTGAGACACATGCAAACTGCATTCTTTTCTTAACTTTGTATAGCTAGGTAGTATCAGGTCAAACAAGAATTTAACTCTTCTGATTTTTATTTTTGTATATTTTAATACTGAACCATTTTGTCTTTGGTGCTGGCTGTTTGTGATAACCTACTGAATTAAAAAAGTAATTTTTTTGTAAGTTAAAATGGAAATGATTTATGGAAATGTGTATTTTGATTAATTCAGGTAAAATATTTTTGCGTATGTGGGTTTAAATACTGATATCTTTACAGATTCTCTTTTCTCTGCTGGGAAAGTTACTTGAGAACTTGAAATTCTACTTTGTTACTTACATCATTAAAAAAAATCTGTAATGGAACAATGACAAAGATGAAATTTAAGTTATTTGATATGTGAGTCTGATGGTAAGATTTTTGTGTCAGATACATGACTCTCACTGTTCCAGTCCAAGTATAAAGTTTCCTGCAAGCATCTACAATTCTGCCTTGAATTTTTCAGCTATACACAGAGTAGGTTGGAAGTACTGGAAAGATAACACCCTGAGAGCAGCTTTCAACCAGTGATGGACGGGAGTTGGAGTTCAGGCCTTTTCATCTGTCTAGTAATAAATAGTCTAAAGCTTGTTTTACTCCATCTCCTAAAGTTACCAGAAGGACTGTTGTCATTCTTCATAGCAGGAAACTATTAAGCACATGTTTATTTTATTCCTTTTCTCTGTTACTTCCCGTGTCATTGTGTTATCTGTGATTACCTCCTAAGTAAGCCTCTTGTTTTTGAATCCTGGTCTCAGAGACTGTTTCTGGGACAGAACAAATACTTGATTAGAGAAAATGATTTACTAATAATGTCCACATTTTACAAGAAATTTTAAAAAATTAAAATTTGAAATAAGTATTTGAGTATTCTATTTTACTTTGTTATATGATCACATTTATGTTCAGTTTAAATTTCTTCACTTAATTTTGTAGTAAGAGATTCAACATTAGAACTCAAGTGAAAATTTAAGGTAAAAGATCTTAGCTGGAAATTCTTCTACTCAGTCTTTTTTTAAAGAGCCGTAGAGTAGTTTTGTGAGTAACTTATGGACCAAACAAATGGGCTGTGTATTTTTGTAGAAATTCAATGAAAACAGGGAATTTTGTTTAATCGCAATTAGAGATTATTTGGTAGTTGAATCAAACTTTCCAATTCCTTACCAAGACCTGCTTATTAATAGTAAGAGACTAGTATTAACATTGCTGGTCACTGATTGTAATGAAAAATTCAGTGCCTGAATAATTTTCATAAACATTATACTGTGGTCTTTGTTAAACTGAAACTTTTTATAGTTCACTGTAAATCAGAAAAGGGGAGCAGGATATTCCAATCAATTCTTTGCTGGGTTTGTTGTATAGATTATTCCGTTGGGGTGTTTTGTTACTTCTGTTGCCTGTGTTTCTTACATGCATCTTTTACAGGTCTTTGATACTGCCTTTTCTTAAAAAAAATACAAGTACTAGATTTTACAATTATTTTTGAAATTATGTGACAAATATGTATTCATTTTCGGCATGTGGCCACTTATCAGTCGTCTTTCTTTTCCTATGTAAAAATTGTATGTGTCTCAGATGCTCTGTTGATTTTATCTATGAGAAGGGACATAAATGAAATTTAAGCAAGTGTTAGAGCTATTCTAAGATAAGCCTGCATAGAAATTTTAAAGACTATATTTTAGTTATCTTGATTATTAAGTAACATCTGTAAGCCTTTCCATCTGTGTGTCTGTCTGTCTGTCTACATTTTTAACAAAAATACCAGGAGCATAGTCTGTTTGGTTGTCTTATGGTACCTTCAGACTCTGTATATACTTTTGAATATATGGTAGGACATTCCTTAACCTTGAGACTGTACTTGTCAGAAATGGCCAAAGATCAGCGTGGTGACTAGATTGGCTAATACAGTTTAGAGGAAAGAAATGAGTCTGCTCTAATGTTACCACCTCACCTCAGATCTCCACAGTGGCAGAGTGGAATAAGCTTATAACTCTGCTAATGGTTTGTAAATATACTTGTGTGAATAGAAAAAAAATTGTGTTGTTTTTTTAAACATACATCCATATACTTGCCTAATGTATTACCAAATTCACAGTCAAGGCTTTTGACATTTCATATGTCCCAATATGGTGAGTTGAAAATCTGCAAAAACTAGTTTTAAAAATCTGTCCAGAAAGCTGCCCCATTTTCTGAACACTACTATAAAGAATATTAAAATAGTATTCTTTAAAATGAGAAATGTTTTCTTAGAAAATTATTAACTAGAAGCTGAATATGTGTGTTAAATATGAACAATCTTAAAATTTGTAAAACATGCTGGGCGTAGTGGTGCATGCTTTTAATCCCAGCACTCAGGAGGCTGAGGCAGGAAGATCATTGTGAGTTTGAGACCAGCCTGGGCTACAAAGTGAGTTCAAGGCCAGCCTGAACTGCATAGTGATACCCTGTCTCAAAAAAATAGGGCCGGGGATTTAGCTCAGTGGCTTAAGCACCTGCCTGGCAGGCGTGAGGTTGTGAGTTTGATCCCTGGTACAAAAAAAAAAAAAAAAAAGTAACACATGCCTGAAAAAAGTCATCTCTTTTTGAAAGTATGCGTATGTTCCATAAACAATAAGCCTCTTATGCAATACCTCTGTACTAAGTCTTTATTAGGTTTAAAAAGAATTCCCTTCCTTCTGCTAATGTATTTGACAACATTGTGTCTGTGGATGTTGGTTGTGTTAATGAATATTATAGAGTGTTACTCTATGCCTGTTTATGTAATTGTCAGAAAAAATTAACTTGGGTAAAACAATGGTTCCTGTTTTAACAGTTAAATTATTTTATGTTTATATTTTAAAAAGCAGATCTCCCTAGTGGCCATATTTCTGTTTCATTTCTTGTTTTAGAAAATACCGTACCTTTCAGTAATCTAGTCCTTGAGGTGTTTGTTTTGGTTTTTGCCATTTAAAAAATTCTTTATCTTTATTATGTTATAAAAAATTAACTAAATATTCACTGTATTGAATACTGAAAGTTGAACCAGTTGTTAGTACTAAAATAATTTAGGTTGAAATTTAGGTCTGGTATTTCATGGATACTAAGTAACATGGAGTTTGTATTAAGTATATCTCTCTTTACTCAGGTATTTACAGTAGAGTTAATATTAGATCCAAAATTGCTTGATTGTAATTTGTATTTTACATGTAATTTAAATATTTTTACAATTTATGCATATTTTTGAAGTAGAAGTTAAAATGCTTTTTTATATTTATTGTTACTTAAAAGACACTTTGATTCAGTGTGTAATATTAGATTTTTTTTTTGTACTGAGAATCGAACTCGGGACATTATACTTGCCAGACAGGCACTTGTGCCTCTGAGCTATATCCCTGGCTCTGAGCTGTATCCCCTGCCCAGTTTATATGTTCTTTTGTGTTTTCCTCAGATTGTTACCATCTGAACTGAAGAGAGAGTTGTCTATAGTAGCTTGAGGTTTCTATGCTGTACTCATCTGACGGAAATTATTACTCCTATAAATGGTGTATAAAAAAATTTTTAGCAGAGATTTTATTTTATTTTACTTGAGGAACCGAGGCTTGAACTTACAACTTCCCGCCTGCTGGGCAGGCACTTAAGCCACTGAGCCAAACTCCTGGCCCTACTTTTCCTGAGACAGGATCACACTATGTAGCTCAGGCCAGCCTTGAGCTCTCGTTGTAGCCCAAGCTGGTTTCGAGCTCACAATGCTCCTCCTACCTCAGCCTCCTGAGTGCTGGGATTAAAGGCGTGCACCACCATGCCCGGCCAGAAATTTTATATGAATTCAAATGTTGAAGGATAACAGCAAGCTTGATGAACAAGTATAAGGTGATATAATTCTCTCATAACAGTGTTTGGAACATTAAGTATTCTTTAAGAAAAATGAACCTTTACCAAGTTTTGTACTCATATGCAGATCAATTGAAGAATACCCTAAAGAGAGTAACAGATGGATTGTGATCAGAGACGCTGAGGTTTTTGAACATGAGAATTTTGTCATGTTCAATGAAGGTGTTCTGTCAAGTGAAGATAATGAGGTCCCAAAATGGAAAAATGTGACAAAAATTAACATGAATGCAGGATGTTTTTAAAAATCTATTAACGATTAAATTGAATTGGTTATCCCTAGATAAAGCTACTATATATTTTAGTGATCTATATATTTAGGGTCTAAAGGGGAAAATATGAAGATAAGCCTGTCTGCCTCCCACTTTTAAGTTAATTGACACAGGTAATTCAATATATTATAAATGATTAAAACTCTATAATGCTATTGCTTTTGAATATTTAAAAAGAAATTTCTTCTAGCCAGACATGGTATTGCATGCCTGTAGGATGAGGCAGGAGGATTGCTGCAAATTCAAGGCCAGCCTGGACTACATAGCGAGACCCTGTCTCAAAAAAAATTTTTTTTTTCCTTCTAACATAAAAGATACTGTTATAACCATCAAAGAAACTGATCTATTTCCATTTTCCTCTGTTGCATTTTCCCCTTGGATATTAAACACTAAGCAACAGCAAAGCCTGCTTTTAAAGTCTTGAAGAGAATATTGTTATATGGGAGGAACTTGGATTTTTATTTTTCAAGCCAGTTCTAAGCCTGTTTCTTCTGATAGTTGATAATCTTAGTTTTCTGATATTCTTAGCCATTACTTTATAAAATGAAGACTAGAGTTCAAGAAATTTAAAACCCTTTACCAAATTGCCCTGTGAGTACAAGAATGGTACATTGCATGTTGTCCATTTGTGATGTTCTAGGATCCTTTATGGCCCCCTCCTTCCAAAATGAACACTAGACTGCTTCCCTTTTTCCTTTTCTCTTTTGTGTGTTCTTCTCTTTCCTTGAAAAACACCAGGGAGAAAGAAATGATTGTATTTCAGTTAGTATAAATATCCTTAGCATTGCCTTCTAACATAGCATGTCTGCCATTAATCATATAAGTTCCTCAGCTTTCTAGATGTCAGTCATTTTAGCCTGTAACAAGCCCTTAGTTTAGTGTAGAGGGACAGGTCTGTAGTCCCAGCTGTTTGGGGTGCTGAAGCAGGAGGATCACAAGTCTGAGATTAGTCTGGACAACTTAGCAAGGCCCTGTCTCTAAAAAGGGCTGGAAGCGTGGCTGTTTTTATGGTAGAGCTCCCTTGGGTTCAGTCCTCAGTACCATTCAAAACAAAATGAAACAAAACAACAGAAAAAGGGTAAAGGTACCAATTTTCATTGCTTATGGCAAATAATGTTTTGATCTTTTGTCAAAATAATCTTTTAAAAGGGAAAAAATAATTCTATACAACTGTTTGTAAACATGCATGTAAATATGTTTTCTTCACTTCTCAAATGATTAATAAATTTTTTTAAAAAAAATTCTTGAATGAGGTGGTTTTGTGCAAGTCTAAAACAATATTTTAATCTGGGTTTCTTTTATATAACAATTTTGTTACTGTATTTTAATCAAAGACTTTTCTCCTAAGAAAGAATTACGTATTTTTTCCATTAGATTTTATTGGATATGTATAATGATCACATTCATCATAAAGAATTTGTTCCTGTACATGATATAACTTGGTTTTTTGTTTTTTTTCCCCCATCCCCCTATGGAATTAACATTTTTAAAAACGTTTTTGGATGAATTAAATCACTAGACTGGCTGACCAAGGTAATTTTCTAAACCACTGAAAACTGATTGGTTGATCATCCCTTTTACAATGTATTGCCTACCATTAATATATTGTCAAATCAAGAGTTTTCAGAGAAAAGAAAACTCTTTTAGAAATACAGGAACTCTTATTACTGTCTGCTTGGTGAGCTAATAGTATAACATTGTATGTGAACTAGGAAAATGTTAATTAACATTGTCTAGCAGGATCCTTGTTCATTTTGGGTAACATCATCTTCATAAAGTTTTATGCTTATTTAGGGACCCACACATAGATAAAAATGTCGAGGTAAATGACATATTAATAATATGAGGAGATAAAGATTTGGAAGAAAAATCAAGAAAAAGTTTTTAAATCAAAATGGAGAGATCAGCTGCGCGTGGTGGCACATTCCTGTAATCCCAGCACTCAGGAGACTGAGGCAGAAGGATTGCTGCCAAGTTTGAGGCAAGCCTGAACTGCATAGTGAAACCCTGTCTCCAAAAGACAAGCAACAACAACAACAAAAGCCAAAATGGAGAGATCAGATGATATTTTTAGATATAAGGACATACTCTGTGTAATGGTGAGGTACTGTTTTTGTAGTCAGTGATCAAACAGGCACAAATGAAACTAGATGCTGAAGAAGAAACTAAATTCATATAATTTAAAGAATATAGCAGATTTCTCAGTCACGGGAACTTTTGGTGATCAGTTTGGAGATAACTGTTCAGGAATGGTTTAGATGAAATTCTGCCTACAGAAAGTTTCGTAGATTATGTGACCTTTAGAAATGGCTTTTAGTTCAGGGTGGGATTGTAGAATTCACTAGTAAGGATAATGCAACAGTCATTCTTCGACTTGTGCATTGTGGGTATGGGAGTAGGCAGGTACCAAGAAAATGTCTCAGGAAAATTTTAGATTTTTTGCTCTTATCTTAAATTCAAATTGATAAGCAGAGTGGTTAACATCAGGCATGATATTTAGGCTGTGTAAACATAGAACAAAATAAAGATTATGTATGTGAAACTCCTAGATGTTTCAGTGCCAAATGATAATTTATATAAAAGCACAGCTTCTGAAAGTACAAACTTTAAATATTTCTTGGTAACAGAATAGGATCACTGTAAAGTAGGGAAAATCTGAATTTATGGTCTTTATATAGAAAAATTTCAACTTTGTTGAAATTTTTAAAAATGAAATCTTTCACTTTTATTTTTTGGTAGTAAACTGATTTCCCTAATCTGCCACAGAAATCAAAGTATTTGCATTTGTAATTCTTAGGGAGCTAATGTTATGTGTTAGCTATATATATATATATGTATTTTTTGTTTGTTTGTTTTTTGTTAAATCATGATCTTATTGCTTGAGTACATTAACAAACTTATGCCACCAGGGTAGAGGCTGTGGATGACTCATTTCTTATTGCTGGGGAGGACCTGCTTCGTTTTATGGTATCAAGTTGATCAGTGAATCTGGCTCATTGAAGGTCAGAGGGAGCTTGGCATCCTTATCCTTTCTGATACTCTCAAGATGGTTTCGAACAGCAACTGCTTTTTTTTTTGTACTAGGACTCGAATTCCCAACCTCGTGTTTGCCAGACAGGTGCTCGCTGTACCACTGAGCTGTATCACTGGCCCCAGCAACTGCTTTCTTAATGAAGTGGTAGAGATCCTCAGGGAGATCAGGAGCGAGTCTTTAGACTTAAGGACTCTCAGGATTTTATTACCTGTCACAAAACATACTTGTGCAACACCATGAGAGTCTCATGGTCACACTGATTTGTGAGGGAGTCGGGATCTTCTTGGTCAGTTTGTCAGTCTCCTTCATGTCCTCTGATATCAGCTTCATTTAGGTGGGGACACTGCGGTGGTACCGGAGTGTACTGGGACAGACATCCATGTTGGCGTGGTCTGGAAGCAAAGGCTAGCTATGCTTTTTAAATAGCAGGGTACTTAAACTTTTTTTTGGCAGTACTCTAAAATTTCTTTTAAAATGTCTCATAATTTAAAAATACTTAACACTTAGCAATTTAAATACACACATGACTGTAATACTCAACTTCTGTATAGGCTGTACTCTAGGTCAGCTCCTACCATAGGAAGAACTAATATAAATTCAAAGTCTACATAACAACACAATTTAAGCAGTATACAAGTAGACTTATAGTAAAAGAGAACTTAGTTTTCTCTGTGCTGATACAACTTGAATAAGATGTGCCTGTCAAGTAGTGAGACCTATTGTGTTCTCCCAGCTACTTCTGAGGCAATAACTTTAGCACCTCACCACTTACTCAGAAAGTAGTAGCAGAGTGCTTTGGCACTTTTTAAATTGTCTTCACAGCTTGCAGGATATTCTTTTCATTGTTCTCGGTGGTCACAAGTCAGGAGTACAGGAAATGGGATATTTAGGAAATTTAGACGGGTCAGTTCACCTGTACTTCTGAAAATCCAACTAGTTTTAATTAAAAATATTTTTCTTGGACTGTCTGAGAAAATGGCTGAGTGGTAAGCACAACTCAAGTTTCTCCAAGATTTGGAATGCAGATACTGGAAAATAACTTGGGAAAGAAAAGGAGAGGTGAATCCTTGGGAGCTAAGAAAGATCTGCCAGGAAAATTTGAGCCCATAAATTGAAGATGCAGAACAAAATGTGGAAAAAAGAAGGGGCACTCTGCACTTTCTGACTTGCAGTTTGTGACTCATGAGGAAGGAAGACAATCTACAAAGTGAAAGTGGGGGACTCCAGAGGCCTTCAGGGAGAAGTGCAGCACTGGAACAGACCCACAGATGTTATATGCTGCAACAGCCAGTGAGTGACTAGTCCAGGTGCCCGCCATGTTCCCTGGAGAGAATGACTGAATGGCATTCCAGGGAAGGGTTGACCAAACCCAGAGCTCAGCGGCTTTGAGTTGGCCTCATTTCAAGACTCCCAGCACCATGTTCCCACCATGACAGCCACGGGAGACAGCTGTGGTTGGAGAGCGGCAGTCAGGCTGACAAGAGCTGTAAGGATTTGGGTCCCACTCCCATGACCAGAGAGGTCAGGCTCATCCTCAATCACTGTGGATTTGAAAGTTGCAAAATTGTCACTCTCATCTTAATCCTGTGGCTGACTAGTGACTCCATCCAACATGGATCTGTGATCTGACTGCCTGCTTTATTTACCAGTATGAGCAGGGATATGCTTTTGAGTTGAATACAGGCCCCAAACCTAAAACTATAGATCCTAGAAGAAAACCATATGTTCAAAATCATGGAGAAATTTCTCTCTCTCTCTCTGTCTCTCTCTCTCTTTGTGTGTGTTGCTTTTAGTTTCTTTTTTTTTTTTTTTTCCTTCACCTGTTTTCTAGGGCTTGGGAAGTTTTTGTTTGTCCTGCCTTATCTCATTTTCTTTTTTTCTCACATTTTATTTTTCTCCCTTTAATTATTTCTTAATTTTACTCTCTATAATTTTTACCCCTTTTTTCTTTTTTCTATTTCGTGCCAGTTTTTTCTTTTACCTTTACCTAATTCTATAAACGTCCTTCTACTCCTCAATAAGACCCTTTCTACCACTTCTTTCTCATACAGTTTAAGGTTTAAATGCTTTTCTCTTGTGTTCCCCCATTCCCAAATCCTGTGTCTTTAATAGTATAAACCATAAAGCTTCATTAATCTTTTGATAGGTAATTTTGTAAAATTACTGTTGAATTCTATTCAGGGAGATGTAGCTATCATGTTAGTATATATTAGCTGTTAAGTCAGTTCCTGGGTTGTCTAAATGTTTGCACCCTAATAGTGGGTTTCTTCTATAGGATTAAGGGTGGTATATCATTGGTACTTATGGTATGTTAATACGTAGTTTTTCTTGGATGATACTACTGTAGCTGATTGGCTTGATATTAATAATGTTACATAATCCTTGATATTTGTCTGTAAGCCAATGCTCACAGTATGTTTGTACATTAATGACACGAGTGCATTCCCAGAGAACATGGTTGCTGGGCTAACTACATTGCATTCTCTCTTCCCAAACTAACCAAGGTAGTCATATATCAGGACTGTGGCAAAGGATTATAGTGAGTCATGCCCAAGTATATAAGTGAAAAGCAACTAAAGATATCTATACTATCAACAAAGTCTTTAGACTGTAAGCACTCACAAACCTCAGCATAAAAAAAACCAACAATAGAATTATGAGATGCCAAGGCAACAAGATGCCTCACAGAACTCCCAACTCTGCCAGTGTCAATTCAGGGGTCACCAGTGTGCAGAATAGCATAAGCCACACACCTGAATTAGTTAAAAGCAGGTTGGAAAACAGCTCAAAGAGATACTCAGTAGGATTAGAGAATATGTAACTATAATAGAATAATGGAAGTAATAGTGAAAAAGATGAGGCTTTCAAAAGACACTAATAAAAAGCTAGATAAACTAAATGATGATCCAAAATATGAGTGATCAGATTACCAAAGAAAGAGAGTCCGGGAAAAGGTTTCAATCAGAAATCCCTTAGATTAAAAAATTATATTGAAAGTATGGGGAACAGAACCAACCAATGAGGGTAGAATTTCAGAACTAGAAAACGATGATGCTTTCAAAAACCAGCTACTGAAGGACACATTAAAAAGAACATGAAAAATGGACCAAAAAAAAAATTCAAGTTATATCATGCACAGGTACAAATTCCCTATGATGAATATGATCATTAATGTACCAATAAACAATAAAAAATAAAAATGGACCAAAAACTTCGATTGTTCAAAGGAGGCTAACCTAAGAATAATTGAAGTAAGTGAAAAATCCAAAGACAACATAGATAGCATAAAAAAACCTGTTCACAGAAATAATGGCAGAAAACTTATGAAATTATAGGAAAAGATATAAACATGGCTGCAGTGTATAGAACCCCAAATAACCATGACCAAAAAAGAACCCTTCATGCCACATTATACTTAAAGTATCATTTTTAGGTTCTTCATGTACTCAGAGTTAAAAAAATCTATTTTGTCAACTTCAACTTTTTTTTTTTGTTTCAGCTTAGAGTGGTTTTCACTTTACTGAATATCTTCCAATTAGTTTGTGCTACATATTTGTTATAAATCTTAATACTAGCTACTATCTGATAGCCTACTCAGTATCTGTTTTTTTTTAAAGAGAATATAACAGAATAAAACCAATCAGTACCAGTGTTTTTATCTTGAAAACAATTATAGTCATTTTTTACACCTTTAAAAAGGTTAGATATCTTATTTAATGCCATTCCATTAAGTGACTGAAGCCAGGACATGTGTTAAACTTTCAAAATTTTTGTAGAAAAGTTTTTCTTTTGAGCACCTATCACATGAGAGTGTAGATCTTTATAAATCGTGTAATTGCTGGTATTCAGCCACTGTTTACTTATACAAAGTGCAGTTTAGTGTACTCAAACTTTTACTTAATTTTCACAATAATTGTTTCCTTTACTTATTTACATATTTAGTTAATTTCTGTGACAGGATCTTGCTGTGTATTCCAGGTTGGCCTTGAACTTGCTGCATAACCCAGGCTACACTCAAGCTTGTAGCTGTCCTCCTTGGCCTTCTAAATGCAGGTGTTTCAGGTGTGTGCCTCTGCGCTCAGCTCATCCATTTTAAATTACATGTTTTCTTCCACAAGTTAGAAAAGCATTTCAAGGGAAGCACACACACAAGACCAACAGTCTTGGGCTGGGAATATAGGTCAGCAGCATGGTGCCTGCCTGGCAAGTGCAAGGTTGTGAGTTCGATCCCAGGTACAAAACAAAACAAAACGAAAAAAACCAATAGCCTATTAGTGATGCCAGATATCTTACTCTAAAGGCAACGATCATTTAAATTGTACCAGTTTTTTCCTGAACTTTTAAGAATTTGTTCTTTGTGAATCTCGTCTAATTTGCTGAATATTGCTTCATTTTATTATCTAGAAAGATACTGTTTTCCTCACTGGTTTCCAACATTGTTGTATCATTTTTCCTGGAACATATAATTTGCAAACAAGTTCCCTTTTCCTCTCTGCCTTCCTTTAATTAGCATTTCTCTCTGAATTCTTGTGGCCTATTTCTAAGCCAATCCAATTTTTAGCACTTGTTTTTCTTTTTGTGTGATATTTTCTTAGCTGAATTATACATTTTCTGAAGAGAAAAACGGTTAGTGCTTTTGTAGTCTCCACAGTTCCTTGCCTTGTATTCAATATTTAGTAGAATTAATAATAAGTTTATGCTTTTCCTCAGGATATGCACTGAGCACAAAATTCAACTAAACACTGGATGCTTTTAGCAAAGTTCTGTTTATCTGGTACTGCATATTTTCAAATAATGACTCACGCAAAATTCCCCAAACTCGTTTCCTCCCTAAAAATTTAAATGTCTGGCCATTTAATTTCAACATTGGCTTTATCAAGAGTTTTGAAAAATCAATAATAAACTGCTTCCTTCTCCACCAGTGAGACAAGAGCTAGCTTCTGCTCCAAGTCCAAAAGTTTCCTTTACTGAAACTCATAGATCTAAGATGGACAGTGAATTATTAACATAATACCATGGGAAGGCATACCACAATCAAATTGCTGAAAATCACTGATGGAAAAAAAATCTTAAAATCAGAGGGGAAAAGACACTATAGGTACTTACAAATAAAGGTAAAAATAGCAAGCAACTTCTTATCAGAAACTATGAAAGGTATACAGTCAAAGGATGTCTTCAAGTTCAGATATTCCTTGACTTACATTGGGATTAGGTCATGGTAAATATCATAAATTTTAGAAATCATAAGGCACTTACCTGAAGATATTTGTGGCCAGCCTCCTGGCCATGTGCAGAGTTCCCAAGGTGGTACACAGGTTATACTGTACCACCTCAACGTGACCTTCCTGAAATTCCACTAAAGCCAGGAGAACTCAAAGCAGAGCTTTAGGGACTGAAGGAATGAAAACATGAACCTCAAATTTCTCAGCCATAGAAACTTCAAAATACGAATATGTCACGAGTCCTCTGAATCCAATTCTTTGTCCCTAAGCATCTTTAATTCAGTGCTTTCTATGGGAAGAGGTGCTTAGGGGTTATTCACTGATATGGTGAAATTTTGTTATAGTTTGAACAATATCTCTTGAAACTGCCAGAGTGCATATCCTCAGTTTCTTGAATGTGACTTGGAAGATACTGAATGTCATGTGAAATACAGTATCTTCATTGTCACCTGCCATTATAATTTTGGTTTATTTCTATGAGTAAAGTTGACTATAATGGCAAGTGGAAATTACAACACTGAACAGTTTGATCTAATTGATACGATTAAGTATCTCACCAAACAGTATAATAGACATTTGTTTCAGAATCCACTGGAACATTCACCAAGAGAAAACATATACTGGGGTCATTAAGCAAGTCTCAGTAAATTTAAGAGGGTTGAAATCTTTCAAAAGTATTTTCTCTGGTCACAATGAAATTAAAATTATTTGGATAAATTTTAAATGTTTGTAAATTAGCATATTTTAAATAACCAAGGGTCAATGAAAAATATGGGTGAATGAAAAATAAAACAATTGGTGGAATTTAGTCAAAGAATTGTCCAGGAGCTGGGGATATAGCTCAGCAGCATAAGTGCCTGCCTGTCAAGTGCAAGGTTCTGAGTTTGATTCCTGGTATCACACACACACACAAACCAAAACATTGTCTAGAATTTAAGTGCTCATTTTAGGAAATAAATATTTCTAATCATCTAAGTTTCTGCTTTCTGAAACTAGGGAAGGAAGAACAAACTAGCTTAAAGTATCCAACTGGAAAGCAAAGATAGAACAAAAACTAAAGATAAAATATGATGAATCAAAACTTGTTTTGTGAAAGAATACAGTATATTAACAAGTATTTTAGTTCATATGTTTTGTAAAATTGGTTAGGTAAAATTAATCAGCAATGTTTGAAAGCATATTAGAGACTCCCTGGGTTTGGGGAGTGTTGTAGATATTGGCTTGTGAGTTCAATACAAGAGGCAATCAGAGAACTCCTGTCACAGGAATTTTCTGTATTATCTTTCAGATGATGAATAAATAGATGAATACATTTGTCAGAATTTTTTCCAGACTAGTAAAACTTATTAGAGGCCCCAGAATTATAACCAAAATTTACATGTTGATTCACTTTCGTCCTGCAGCACATCCAGAAGCACCTTGTTTCCGGTAGCTAAATCTAGGACATCTTCTACTGTACAAGTCTTGTTTCTTAAAACCATACATTTTGAGCCCCGCATTAAATTTTTTTATTTTAAAGGGAATAAAACAAAACAAAACAGAACAATACTGGATTTCAAAAGCAAAGAAGGAAATCCTCCATAGTTGCTGTACTGCATATTGTTATTCACTAAATAGATGCTCAGACTACTGGCTTTTGGCCTGCAAAGTCAGTCAAGCAATAGAAACATTAAGTCATTTTTTACTTAAGTTGTTATCATCTCAACCCTGTGTTCCTCTGAACTAATTGGTTGCTTATGGGAGTGAGATGGGGTAGGAGGAAGTGCTCTTTTTATCTCCCAGCCTGTGTGCTGGCTGGCTCACAGGAGGGTGCCGGTTGGCTTCTTGGTTCTCCTCTTGGCCTGCATGGCTGCCGCTGGCTCACAGAAGGGAATGGGTTGGCTTCTTGGTTCTGCTCCTGGCCCATAACTACCTTAACTCTTTATTCTCCTTCTCTGGAGCCGTACTTTTTTTTTTTGTTTTTTAAATTAGTGCATGTTCTTGTACAGAATAGTGATGTCTGTTCTGAGGAAACGCTACATGGATGTACCATGTCTTTGTCATTTTCACTCCCTTTCCTTTTACATTTCCTTCTCCTTCTCCTGAGTCCCTTTCCTATCCCCAAGAGTCTGGCTTTTGGCTTCCTCTCATCTGTTATTTTTATTTTTTGTTTTTTTGGGGTACTGGGAATTGAACTCAGGATTTCATGCTTGCCAGGCAGGCCCTGAGCTACTGAGCGAAATCCCTGGCCCCTCTTTGTTATTTTATTTATTCATTTCCAGCCATCTTCCTGCAAGCAGCATGTAAACAGAATGAGATGAAACATTTCTCAACTTTATGAGCCCAACATGACTCTGATTTAAAAAAAAAAAAGCAAAAGCATGAGATAGAACATTTCCCAACTTTGAGTCCAACATTAATAACAAAGCAAAAGCCCAGAAAATCTCATTGTAAGAAATTAAAACTATAGATCATTATCTTTCATAAGCATTGATGTAGACAAACTTAAGCAAATTTTAGTAAATTGAGCACAACATATCAAAAGGATAGTATCATGTAGAATATAAACTTCAAAATTTGAGAATCTATTCACTGTATTAATAGAACAAAGAAAAATCATGGTCTCAGATGTGGAAAGCCCTATTTGACACATATTTAAGAGAACAAACAAATGAGTAGATACAGAAGATAACTTTTTCAGTTTGATGAAGGATGTCGCTGGTAAACCTACACTTACTGTCATGCTGACTGGTGAAAGACTAAACGCTTTACCTCAAAGATTGGGGTTTAGCCAAAGCTGTGTCTACAGGAATATTTAATTGTAAGAATATTACCTCATAATTATGTTTATTTTCCATTGCATTGAATGCTATTTTTTCTTTTTCAAATGCATTTTATTCAAAGTTAGAAAATAAGAAAAAAACTACAGCAAAATTTCAAAGCGTGTCAATCAGGGCAACAATGGTACATACATTGTGCATTATTGCATTGAATGTTTTTGACAATGAAGGCAGAAAAATAAGCATAATTCATACAGATTGCAAAGGAAGGAGTAAAAGTATCTATGCAAATGGTATCTGTTTTAGAACATTCTAAGAAATCTTGAGGAAAATGGTAGTAGGAACAGTAGTTTACCAAGCTTTCAGGACACAAAGTAAATATACAGTGTTTTAAAATATCATTTAAGGCAGTATAGAGTATAAAATACTTTGCCGTAAAGTTACAGTACTTCAGTAGCTGTACGTTGAAAACTCAAATATTAGTGATGAGGCAGAAATGACTATATATATCATATTTTTGTTTTGGAAGTCAATATTACTAAGATGTTAATTCTACCCAAATTTATGTGTAGATTCAATTTGTTCTCAATACCTTAGCAGGATTGTATTTTTAAATTTATTTTGTAGTCCTACAGATTGAATCAAACCCTAACAAATGTTGGCAAAGACTGTTTCATCTAGCTACACACCCAACTTTTCTAGTAGACTTTTAAAAATGGAAATGGACAATGTGATACCAAAACTTATATCGAAGTGAAAATGATAGGAACAGCACAAACCATTGTGATTTAAACATTTAAGGCATATTCTACCTGATTTTAAAACCTCAGTCAATTTAGTGGTATTAACTTAAGGAAAGAGAATAGTGGAATAGAATAGTGGTCTAAAAGTGTATCTGTACATCTTTAGTTTTAAGCAAACATGTCAAGGAAATTCATTGAGGGTAATTAATATCTTCAATAATTGTTTCTGTATCAGCTGGACATTTTTCTTGCACAAAAGAAAAATACCTTGAACCTCATCTTACATTGTATATTACAATTAATCATAGATCAGGGAAGCCAAGATGACTGAATAAAAGTACCATGTACAAGACTGTGAATGAGAAGAATTGGGGCAGCACAAGATAAAATATATTTTGAGAAAAGTGAGAAAAGAGTAAAGAAGTGACAGGAACCCTAAACAGCACTGAGAATCAGAAAATCAATTTAGAGAAAAGAAGGAAGCAAAGCAATCAATAATTTAAACCCCAGTTTCTCCAGTGAGATGGGAAACTGGAAACTCTTGGCACAAAGTAAGTGGGAAAATGCAAACAAACCTGGTAATAGCCACAGACTAGCCGTTGTAACTTGAAGAAATGTACATAGCTCTTAGAAGCTTTAAATTCAATTTGGAGAGTTAGTCTAAAGGGAACAACTCTGCTCCAAAGTAACTCAGTTTGAATCTCCTCCAATTCCCAGGGCTCACACTGCCTTAAGAGATGCTTCTAGAAGTCATCTTAGCTCCTTCTGGCACCCACTTCTTGTGCTGTGTCAGAATCTTTGGGCTAGTATGTACCTCAGTGTCAGAAGATGATTCCCTCAAAACATCTTGCTGCATCAGGAACAGAGACTGTTGGGACCCCAAGCCTGAGACCTACCTGTGATTAGTCCCAGAGTAATTGGCGTGGATCTCCCTAGACCAGTTTTCAGACTTAACCACTAATGTAAAACCTGGTTTCATCCATGTGTGTGCATCTAGAACTGGGTAAGATGCCAGAAGAGCCTTGCTGCTCCAGGGATACAATCAGATCCTACAGCTCCAAGACCTTGAAACCTGTGGCCCCAACCCCTACCAATACCTGCACTAGACTGGCAGGATCTTAGGGAAAGCCTTCTAAGCAGCCTGTGGTCTTGAGAATGGAACTATTGGTGCTAAAAAGACTTTGCATCACTCAAGCTTGTTCCTAGGAACCAGGGAAAGGGCCCATGTATATTCATTTTCTTTTCCTACCAGGAGCATAGGGATGCTTCCACTCATACTCTGAAGCTCCAGGACCTCAGATACCAAGCCTACAAGCCTTAGCATCACTTCTATTAAATCTATAGAATCTGGTGATGTTTTGCCTGACATCCTACCCTCCTAGGGACATTGATACCAGTGCCATTGTCCACATGTATGTGCACAGGCCTTGGATGACCTTGGGAACATGTCCATAGCCATGAACTTCGGACCACAGATGCTGGTGCCAAAAGACATGGTACCATTTATGTTTGTCCTCTTGCAGTTGGAAAGTATGATCTGGGTTCCACAATCCCATGAAAGCAGCTAATAGTGCTAAAAGCCCAATATCAACTGCAATAACCTTGTGGGACCTAGGGAAAGTTTTCACTATGTTCCAAAACCTTGAGTCCATGATTTCCATTGCCGCAGACACCAGTATCTCCTGTGCTTATCTGATGGCACCTGGAAGTGAAGAGAAGGTGAGAACTGGAGCAGAAGGGCTAAGGACCAAACAGTCCCACATGGTAATGCCACCATGAGCCACTCCCTTCAATTAGGTCTCACTGCTTGTTTCTGTCACCTCCCAATAATTCCATGAATTTATAATCTCATCAGTGTGCTAATCCTTTGAAGAATTTATTTATTTATTTTTTTTGTTTTTTTGTTTTGTTTTTGTGGCACCGGGGATTGAACTCACAACTTCGTACCTGTCAGGCAGGCACGTAAGCCGCTGAGCCAAACTCCCGGCTCTTTGAAGAATTTAAAGGAGTCATGATCCAATCACTTCTCTCAGGCCCACCTGTGAATATGCTGCATTGGGGCTCAAGCTGTCAATACATCAGTCTTTGGGGGACAGTTAATATTTAAGCCATAACATTTGTGCATGACCTGTTTTCATAAAAAGAAAAACCTAAATTATTCAATCAAAAAATTGTCAGAATTTTTTTTTGAGACAGGATCTCACTATATAGTAGAATCTGACCTTGAACTCACTTTGTAGCTCAGGCTCACCTCAAACTCACAACAATCCTCCTGCCTCAGCTTCCTCAGTGCTGGGATTACATGTGTGTGCCACTACACCCCAGCATATGAGAATTTAAAATAAATTTAAGAATGTAAAACATTACTTATTATATACATGTATTGATATACCATAATTTATTCCATAAAGATACATGAATTTTTAAAGAATTTAAAAATGTAATTATAGACCTAACAGTAAAAACTACAAAAACTTTAAAACTTTGTGTTCTCATATAGATTTCCTAGGTCACAGAAAACACTCATTATAAAAAACAAGTTTGGGTTAATTAAAATTAAAACTCCTTGTCTTTATTTTATCATTCTTTTTTTTTTGGAACCAGGAATCAAACTCCGGACCTTGCATTTGCCAGGCTGTCACCATGCTGCTGAGCTATATCCCTGGCCCCAACTCCATGTCTTTAAAAGATACGTTGTTTTGAATATGAAAGAATAAGTCATAGAATGGGAGTATATATTTACAAAAGATATCTGATAAGAAATTTGTGTCCAGACTTTGTAGAAAACTCCCGAGTTTAGTAACACAACAGTGTAAAAAATGAATGAGATTTAAATAGACATTTCAGGGAGATATGAACAATAATACCAAGTGATGGTAAGAATGTGAAGCAACTGGAATTCTTATGAGTTGCTGATGTGAATGTAAAATATTAGAGACATTTTGCTTAAAGCTTTCTTACAAAGTTGAAGTTATACTTGACACACAATTTAGCATTTCTACTTACAAATACTTCAGAGAAATGAGAAGTTACTATGATTTACTACATGTTTACAGTTCAAGTTGTGATGATATACAAATGTTTACAGCAGATTTACTTATAGTAGTCACAGACAGGAAGAAATCATTAGAAATTTTGGAATACCTATAGTAATCATCAGAGGAATAAGCTATTAAAAACTGTGCAGAGTCAAAATGAATTTTTAAAAAATTTAAATATGAAGAAATTCATCAATTGGAGGACACCAGAGTAAAAATGCTTTAGTGTTTCTATGTCAGACAGTCACAAGCAAATATGCATGGGGTAAATGAATAAGAAATTGAGTTATTTGATTGGTTGAAGTTACAATTTTCCTTTTGGAGACAGCCCCTACTCACATAATTATGTTTGTTGACTACTTCCGGTTGGCTGATTTTAACTTCTGTGTTTATTTAATATAGGCATTTACAAGAAATAGGCTAAGTCAAGTTTCATTTATATTTGCCATGAAGCATGGTTCATTTCACTTTTGAGGCCTGATTATTCTTTTCAGGGATTCCACAGGTCTGGTCTCCATTTTAATTTACCTTAAGAAAACTGTGCTCATGTGCACACATGCACACACACAACAACAACATGAATAAATCTCAAAATGATTTTGCTAGGTAAAAAGTCAATCTTTTGATTCTTCTTCCTGAATTATTGTATTTCTGAATAAGCAAAGTATAGTGACAGCAGATTGTGGTTACTAGATGCTGGGAGTGGAAGAAAGGTATTGCTTGCAAGGAATACATGAGGAATTTGGTAGGGAGGGGGGGATAAAAATATATTATGTCATGAGTTTTCAATGTTTTTGTTAGTATATGTTTGCAGTATCTGACTTTTCCATTCAACTCATGAAGTAGGTCCATGAGTTTAACTTGTCTTGATTCTTTTTATTCTCCTTCCCCTCCCCATCCATCCTTCTCCCTTTGTCACTAGATGCCCTTCACTGATTTTAAAAATTATTATTATTATTATTACTATACTGATAGTGATACTTTAATTCATGTTTGGGACATGTAATGATTACATTTGTTCTGGGTAGTTGGTACATGTACGTGACACATTTAAAATGTTTTTATGTCTTCCTGTCCCCTGTTGATGGGCATATAGGCTTCATCTAAGACTTAGCAATTATGAATTGTGCAACTATAAACATGGGTGTGTGTGTATTAATGTAATGTGATGTCTACAAATATTTCCCTTTAATTGGGAGTTTGTCTGGTTTGGGGATCAGTATGATGCTGGCTTCCAGAAATGATTTTGGGAGTACTCCCTCCTTTTCAGTTTCATTGAAGAGTCTGAGAAACACTGGTGTTACAACCTCCTTGAAGGTCTTGTAGAATTCAGCAGTGAATCTATCAGGTCCTGGCCTTTTCTCAGTTGGTAGGTTTTTTTTTTTATTATTACAGCTTCAATTGTATTGGTTGTTATTGGATTGTTCAGAATTTTTATGTCATCTTGGTTCAGTTTGGGTAATTTTTATGAGTCTAGGAATTTTTTTTCATTTCTTCAAGATTTTCCATTTTGTTGCAGCATAATTTTTCATAATAGTTACTATCTTCTGGATTTCAACAACATTATGATTTTTCCTTTTTCATTTCAAGTACATTTTCTCTTTCTTTTCATAAGTGTGGTTAAGGGTTTATCTATTTTGTTTATTCTTTCAAAGAACAAAGTTTTTGATTCATTGAGGTTCTGGCAGGGAGGTAGGTGTGAAGGAGGCAGGTAAACAATGACTAAAATTGTCATAATTAACAAGAACTGGTACAAGTGGTTTTAGGCAAAAAACAAATGCACAAGGAAACTTCCAGGTAAGGTGACAGAATACAAGTATACTTCATGTGGGTCTCTAACTGAGAAAAATTAAGAGTTAGAAAAAAGTATATTTGAGGACAGAAAGAGAGGATGAATTCCAGAAATCAAAAACAAGTGAGAAAAGACCTAAAACCTAGGAGAAATAGAGGCAATGCAGAGAAAAATACCAAGTAGTCTTGCACGGACAAACCCAGCTTATTTTGGTAGGGAAAGGAAGCTGACTCACAAAGCACAAGGTAAGCCTTCAGAGCGCTTGCGCTTCCACTAATGAACGATAGACTGGTGGCCCTAGCCACATGTGAAACTACAGTTATTACAAACTGTAAATCTAGTGGGAGAATTCAGTTTAAAAGTGGCTTCTATGTGGCAGACAGGCTTTGGAAAAAGAAATCTACTGCAGTGCTCACCAGATCTCAGAGTGGTATAAGCAGGAGCCATCTTGAAAGATGGCAAATTGTTTGGAACTGAGCTATTCTGGAGATCAGAAGTTGAAGACCAAGCATACTTTAGGGTCCTTGGGGGCCCCTTGCTACAGTGACTCAGTGGGAGATAGTCACAAGAGGGATATGTGGAGAATGGGAAGGTTAGATCCATGTTCATGGATGATCACATTTAATATTGTTAAAATGGTCATTTATTGAGAAAAATCTACAGATTCAATGCAATCCCTATTCGAAATGCCAATGACATTCTTCACAGAACTAGAAAAAAATGCTGAAGTTTATATGGAAATAAAAAAGACCCAGAATAACCAATTTTGAACAAAAAGAGCAAGCAATTCAGGAGGCATAGCAATACCCGATTCAAAACATACTACGAAACCATATTAACAAAAATAGCATGATACTAGCACAAAAACATACATACAGAACAATGCAATAAAATCAAGGACAAACAAAGCAACACAATTGCAGCTATATGGCTCTTGACAAAGGAACCAAAAAAAAAAAAAAAAAAAAAAAAAAAAAAAAGACTCAGGCAACACATTCGGGACCCCCTCCAGTCTCTCAGGAGCTATTCCCATTCCTCATTAGTTTTTCCCCTAATAAATTTTCCTACTCCTAACCTCTGTTGTTCCTTAGAATTCATTCGCTGATTTTGGGGAATGCGAACCCTCATATTGGACATTTAGCAGGTTGGGAGTTATATTTATTTCCCCTGTATCGTTTGGAGGCCTTATGTCATTTGGAGTCTCCACCAAGATAACTGGAAGGAGGAGTTGTTCTCTCTGCTCGGCGCACTGTGGGGGCCCAGTTGAACCCTCCCTCAGAGTTGCCCTAGGAGAGTGAGAAGAGGCCTCAACCAGGGAGACCATGTGGGAGTCGCCCCTGGAGAGGAGTCAACTCCCCAGCAGCCAACACAAAAAGCCCACCCACTTGCTTCTCCATCCTCCTGCCCATTCACCATGCTGCCTGCCTCTGCAAAGTGGCCTGATCTAAGGAACTATGTCTTCACTGAATGATATGTTGAAGACAGTACAGATATTAATGTAAATTTTGAAAAATCCAAACTTACTTTCAGTTATCTTGGAGGAAGTGATAATTTTAAACATTTAAATGAAATAGAGTTTTTCACTGCATTGATCCAAATGATTCCAAGCATAAAAGAACAGATGGATAAATTTTATGCTGTTTACAAAAAAGAGAATCTGGACACCCATGACCTAGGTTAACAAACAAAAGGGCAAAACTTAATTGGCTTAGTGAGGACTTTGATAATTGGAAAGACTGGGAGGATGATTCCACTGAAGACATGTCTAATTTTGATCGTTTCTCTGAGATGATGAACAATATGGGTGATGAGGAGGATGTAGATTTACCAGAAGTAGAGGAGCAGGTAATGATTCACAAGACAGTGATGATGAAAAAAACGCCAGATCTGGAGTAAGAAAATGTCATCACCTGAATTTTGAAAAAGAAATAACTTCTCTGCAGGATTTCATAATTGAGAGAATTCCTGAGTTGGTAGTCTAAAGCCAGATGCTGTATTTGCCTCCTTTAACTCATTTTTCCAACCTGTTTTTTTAAGGCTTCACTAAGGGTAGATAATGTACAATCATATGGAGCAATTTTAAGTCACCTGAGGCATTATCCTTATGCGTGAACATGTCCCAGATTTTCGTGAGCAGTTGAGGTCCTAGGCAATTAATACAGCGGTTGTGATAAATTTCACCTAAGTCTCTTTTACTTCATAACATAGTTACTGACATGATAGGAAGTTCTCAGCATAAGGAAAGGTAGCTAAATTTTAGATTTTATACATGGGCTCAAATTGCCTGACACCTGAGAGTGATAACCTGCCATCCTTCTGGTGTACCTTTAAGGATTATTCCACTAAAGTTTATTTTTCAAAAACTTTACTTCACATTGTTGTATGTAAGTGATCACGTGTCAGTGTTCCAGATGTATCTTAGCTAAAACTAGTGAGTGTCCTTAATTTAGTTGGTTTTTGAAGGCTATACATTTGGTATTGTTTGGCCCTTAAGTTTTTACATTTCAGCGTGGAGAACAAAGAAAACTGTACATTGTTGCTTGGGAATCTGTACATTTAGACCAGACTTGTATTTTCACTGTCAGTAGGGCAAACAAATGAAGAAATGTTAACACGCTATTGGATTTTTTTTTATTTCTGTTTTTGATTCAGCTTTACCCTAGCTGAAATACCTCAATGTATGTTCACGGCAGTGGGAATTTTAAAAAAAAGTCTGCATTCTTTCTAATAAACTGTTGGAAGACAAAAACAAACAAACGAACAAACACAAAAAACAAACCACCACCACCACCAACACACAAACATTCTTTTAATAAGTGGTGCTGGGAAGACTGGTTATCCATTTGTAGAACATTGAAGCTAGATTCCTATTGCTCACCCTGTACAAAAAGCAAATTCAAAATGGTTCAAAGACCTACATATAAGACCTGAAACTTTGAAATCAGTAGAGAAAAATATAGAGGAGATGCTTGAAGTTACAGGTAGGAGAAGACTTCCTAACTAGGACTCCTATAGCACAGGAAATAATAGCAAGACTGAACAAACGAGACTATATCAAATTGAAAAGCTTATGCACATCAGTATGGAGAGACAGACTACAGAATGGGAGAAAACTGTGCCAGCTAATTTTCTGACAGAGGATTCATATCTACAATATATAAAAAACTGAACATGTGTAAACATTGTATTGTCTCCCCAGTGTGAGAAACTGAAAGAGTAAATAAGATCTAAAATGTACAATAGATTTTGTGAAATGGGAAGAAATTGTTCAAAAGGATAAAAGAACTAGGGTGGACAAAAGGAAAAAGGATGGTAGGGAAAAGAAAAAAATTGCAAGTCAGTAATACTATTAATATCTTTTAGTTCATTAAAAAGGAAGGTTTGTGTTAATATTGATTGCAGAAATTTTTGATGCTCATATCTTGTTCTCTGTGAAACTACTTTAAAGATAATAACATGTAATGTATTAACTATTTTTGTTCTTCTATTATGTTGTGACATTTTGTTTTACCTTTTTTTCATTAAAAAAAAACCTGAAAAAAAAAAAGCTCGATCACTAAATGGGCAAGAAAATCAAACAGACATGTCTCAAAAGAAGTAGAAGGCCATTAGGTATATGAAAAATACTCGACATCCTTAGCCGTTACGAAAATGGAACTCCAAGATACATTATTTTATTTCACCCCTGTTGGCTGTCATCAAGAGTATGAAAAGCAATAAATACTTGTGAGGATGCTGTTGGTAATGTTAATTACTATAGCTGCTACAGAAATCAATATGAAGGTTTCTAAAGAAACTAAAAGTAGAGCTATCACATGATCCTGCTATTGCACTCTTTGGTATACATTCCAAAGGAATTAAGATCAGTATACTATAAAGATATTTACACATATACCCATAATTCACAATAACCAAGATATGGAACAAGCCTATGGGACCATCAATCAATGGATGAATGAAGAATATTTTTTCAGCTAAAAGTATGAAATGATGTCATTGTTAGGAAAATAGTAGGAAATGGGGATCATCAGATTGAGTAGAATAAACCAGACTCAGAAAGACAAGTTCACATGTTTTCCCTTATATGTGAAATCTACAAACAAAAAGTTTATATGCAACTGGAAAGGAGATTATTAAACAAGATGAAGAGAAGAAGAGGGCTTTTATCATGAATGTGTGTTGGACTTTGTCAAATGCTTTTTCTGTATCTATTGAGATAATCGTGTGTTTTTTGTCCTTGCTTCTATTAATGTTAAGTAGCACATTTATTGATCTGTGTATATTGAACCATCTCTGCATCCCCTGGGATGAATCCTGCATGGTAAATGTGTACAATCTTCTTGATGGTTTGCTGCATTCTTTTTGCCAGTATCTTATTGAGGAGTTTTGTGTCTACATTCACTAGGGAGATTGGCCTGTAGTTGTCTTTTGTGGTTGGATCTTTCTCTGGTTTTGCTATCAGGATGATTCTTGCTTCCAGGAATGAGTTTGGGAGTATCGTTTCCCTTTCATTAAAGAGTTTGACAAATAACAGCATTAGATCTTCTCTAAATTTCTTGTAGAATTCAGCAGTGAATATGTCAGGATCTGGGCTTTTCTTTGTAGGCTTTTAATTACATCTTCAATTACATTAATGGATATTTGGTTGTTTGGAATTCTTGTATCTTCTTGATTAGCTTTAGTAAATCATAGTACCTAGGAATCTGTCCATTTCTTCTGAGATTCCCATCTTATTAGAGTACAGGTTCTCCATGTAGATATTGATGATCTTCTGGATTTCTGCAGGATCTGTTGTGATTTTGTCCTTTTCATTCCTAATTACATGGATTTGGGTCTTTTCTTTTTATTTTTCTAGAACCTTGAGGTTCAACATTAGGTTGTTTATTTGACCTTACTGTTTTTCTGATGTGGGAATTCACTGCTATAAATTTCCCTTATAGGAATGCTCTCATTGTATCCTATAAATTTCAATATATCATACTGGCATTATTATTTAATTGTAGAAACTGTCTAATTTCTTTTTTAAATTTCACTTGTGACCCATTAGTTGTTCAGGAAGGTGTTATTTAATTTCTATGTGTTTATGTAGTTTTTGTGGTTTCTTTTGCCTTTCATTTCCCATTTCATTGCACTATTATCTGATAGTATGCATGGGATAATTTCAATTCCTTTGCATTTACTTAAGCATGTTCTATGAGGTAGTGTGTGGTTTGTTTAGGAGAATGTCTTGTGTGCTGCTGGGAAGAACGTGTATCCTATTGTAGGATGGAACACTGGAAATATCTACTCAGTCTATTTGTTCAATGGTTTGGTTCATCCCTGACATTTTTTTGTTGATTTTTGGTCTAGTTGATCTATTTGTGACAGCATTGTGGTCCCCGCTGTGTTAGTTGTTGTCTGACTTTTCATATTGATTATTTTGTGTTTTATATAGTTGGTTGCACTGGAATTTGTTGATCACATTTATGACTGTTATTTTTTGCTCTTGCTTGTATGTATATAGTGATCTTCTTTGTCTTTTCTAATCAGTCTTGGCTTTAAATTCAGTTTGTCTGCATATAGCTACTCCTGCTTATTTTGGATTCTTGTTGCATGGAGTATTGTTTGCCATCCTTTGACTTTCAGTCTCTGAATTTATTTTTGAGTTAAATATTTCTTTTATATAACACGTTGTTGGATCTTTTTTGTTGACCTATTCTGCCAATGTGTTTCTTTTGATTGGTGAATTTAGACCATTCACAATGTCAATTATAGCTGATACGTATTGACTTATCCTTGTCATAATATTATTTTCTTGCTTTGGGTTCCCTTTCTTTCCCTTGTATTTAATTGCTGGCCTTGTCTGGTTGATTGATTTTAT